>ML739318.1:0-25918 GCA_009193565.1 Aspergillus coremiiformis
CCCCCCCCCATTTCAATCGAAAGGATAGTTTGGAAATATCCCAGGTGTAAGAGAGAAAAGACAGCCATGCGCAAGTCAAACCTAAATGTGTATTCTGTGTATTCCTTACTTTCGAATGTCTTCATCGGGGTAAGGGTGATTGGCAGCCACTGGAATAAAATGTAATTGGAATTGAGGTGAGGAGGAGGTGGAAGCACGTGAGAGGGTCGGGACATCCCTCAAGGCACCAAGGGAACCCAATCCGGAATGGCTCAAGGCATTCGACTCTGAAACACGCTAACGGGGGCTGTCACGTGCACGTGTCGGCATCGAACAGAAAATAATCTTAAGAGTAAAAGCCTCAAAGCCAGTTAGTTGTTGACATGAGCATTGACGACTACTACAATTGTGGTCAAGACGCACTTCTGAACAGTTACGGTCCTGCCCTGCATATCTTTCCTCGACGCGGTTCTCTGTTGAGCGAATAATTTTTGAATCTCCCAGTCAGCGAAACTCCACATCGCGGCCGACTGCACCTCGTTGATCATTAACGCTTCAAGACCAAGTCTTCAGTGTAAGTAATCTCCGACAAGCCTCTCCTACGCTGGGGTTCCTCCTCCACTGTTCAATGTTCTATCCTATCTTATTCTGCAGCTCTTGTAATGCACATACTCCTTCCCACTTTTTTCTGTTTCCTTGTTAACATTCTCCTGCTCAGGTTGCGCCATAAGTCCTTCTTCGATAAGTCGCCATCACTGACAGCGGCGCTTTGCTCTGCTGCTATAATTAGAATCCCCATTTTGCACTCAACCAGCAGGCGCGGGACGAAGACGCTCGAAACCGCATTTTTTCGCAGCACCCAGAGGTTATTGGCCACCACATTACTGAACCCCTCTTACATTCAGTCGCTATCTTGGGGGATTCCTTTAGATTTTTTTTCCTTTCTTCCTTTCCCTTTCCCCCTCCTCCTCCCTTTCCCCTCGCCCCGCCCCTTTTTCGCTCTTCCGTCGAAGGGAACGTTGCCCGTCAACAACCATCCCGGGGTGGTTCACGATCGATAACCCACACTCTCACCTATCGCCGATTGCCAGTGATTGTAGGCGTGGCGGCAGACCCATTGAGCCTGTATCGCTTGCCTGGCATCTACTTTTGTTCCTGTGACCCTTGTCATCGTGTCCCGAGATCAACCTCAACCTCAACCTCCTCCGGATCGCAGTGGCAGTTTGGATCGTGCATGCACGCAAGGAGTTTGCCGGTGCCCCGCTGAGTCGCATCCTCCTTCGTCGTGGTTCCTCCCACTCGTTGCTTTACCTGGCCAAGATTGACTCTTCCCCTGCTTGTTCACATCAAGCGTTCTGTGTCCCGAGTTTAGTAGAGTCGCGGGTAGACGATCGCAATGCCAAATTAGGGTGTAAATGTTTCGAAATTGGCCCTAGCGATCACATCTAAATCCTCTTACCTCGCCGCGATTTTTTCTGACATACAATCGTCTGCTGCGCTGACTTTTCCCTGAAGAGATCCATCCATGGCCGCAATTATGACTTCTACGGCATCGCCATCCCCCTCACAACAGGATGATTCTGCATCCAACTTAGCAGTCTTGCCCCCCATCGTCACGGACGCCACTGTCAAATGGCCCATTCGTCAGCGATCATCCTCGTATGCGAAAGATCGTCTGTCCACGACCTCCAACGTTTCCCTAGCCTCTCAAACCCGGTCGCGCCCCGGATCACACGTCTTTCCCGTCTTTCATTCCAGCTTGCCGTATGCTCTGGTGCGAGATTTCGCGTATTCCCCAATTCATCCGCTACACTATGGTCCACTGCCACATCGTGCATCGGGAGTATCGACTCCAGTGAGTGAGCAGCGGCGTCTGTCCGATCCTCCGGCTCCGTGGGATAGCTCGCGGGGACAATGGTCAACCGGCCCATGGAGCACCGACCACAGTTACGGGCACCAACAACTTCCTGCTATGTCGTTCGGCGATGGGCCGCCATACAGCGAGGATGAAGATCTCCATAGTCCGGTGTTCTCCGCCCCTCGCCACCGGAAGAACAAGTCTACGGGGACGGACTTGAATGGCACGCGGAAGAGGAGCCCTAGCCAGCACGCCGCCGCAGGTTACTTGGGAGATACTGATCGCGGGATGTATGTTAGCACGAACGCTGACGGCAGCGAGACATACTATGTGAATGACGAGGATGAAACGGATGACGGCCCTGGCGGCGAGTATGTCACATATCCAGCAAATCAGAGCCGATACTCATATGCGGAAACATATGGTGGCTACCCGGGCTACGACCCTGACGTGGAATACGAATCGGAGGATGAATATGCTGGTGATCGGTACAATGGCGACTTCCAATTCGCCGTGGGGTGCCCGGACGAAGAGATGCATGGCAAGGCTGTTGCACTGTTCGACTTCACCAGGGAGCACGAGAATGAACTTCCTCTGACCGAGGGTCAGGTAATTTTTGTCTCATATAGGCATGGCCAAGGGTGGCTTGTTGCGGAGGACCCGCGGACCGGAGAAAGTGGCTTGGTGCCGGAAGAGTTCGTTAGACTACTTCGAGACATCGAAGGAGGACTGACATCGTTAAACGGTGATCCAGAATCTGAATTATTGGACGATACTCACCTGGATCCCGATTCAACCGCATACCACCAGGCGATGACATCAACCCAGGATGACCAGTCGGGCTATGTCGCTAACGGGGAGAAGAAGAATGGCACTGGGCAAGGGGTTGACATGGTGAAGCAAATTACGGAGAAACCACAACAAGACGGACAGCATGCCACCGTTGCAATGAAGACGTGATGTGTCTATTATTGTGGGGATGCACAGGACTCCCTCATGAGACCTGTCATGTAGCGCGATAGGGGCTGCCCCTCCCGTGTCCTCTGGATTTAATCTAGACGAACGCCTTTTGTGCTTGCGTGAACGTCTCGAGACGGTCAGGCTATGGCACAAAAAAAAAATCTCATCGATTTCTTTGCTTTCTTGGTTCCCAGGCTGGAACTCTCGATTTATGATAACGGCGGAAAGACCCGCTGAGCCGGTTACATGGTAGGAGTGGATTGTGCATGCATTCATGATATGATAGGGACCATCATAGCTGTCTTATGAGAAGACATTGCCGGCATCGACTGCTGGCATCATGGCATCACATCGGGTTATGGGTCTTGATGGGTTGTAAATATGTTTATGCTTTGTATTTTTCAGCGTCGGCGTCGCATCATGCATTAGATTTGACACATCGTCAGATTATGTTACAGGGCGGAAATGAGAAGCAAGTATAGTATACTATGTGAAATATTAATGATGCTTCCTATTCTGTATTATCTTCAAGTTACCAATCCAATGCTGTTTCTCAGACCGTGCGACTTTCACTACTATGCGTTTCGTTGAAGGTCAAGATCGCGAGTTGTTCCATGATATTAGACGCCGCTTCAGTTACTATCCTGCAGCGCAACTTTCCTATCAGGATATATATATATCATATGTATTTACTAACGGAGGACATGTGTATGGATCTGGATAGTCAATAAGCAGTCCCAAGCATCCCCCACCCAGCAATGGTAATCTTAGAGATAGTGCAAGAGAAGAGTGGCCATGTACAGATCGACAGAGATCCAATCGCATTCTCCGGTGTGTTCCGTCGTTCAGAGATTCAAGAACGCCTTCGCACGTGCTGATCCTCGAGGGTGGTCTGGATAAATCCGAAGGTGAAGTTGTCGAGATGGACTGAAGAATGTTTCGTCCTCGGTAGTGGCTTGGGGAGATGAAATGGTACGTTTCTTTCTTTCTTTGGTGTTGTAACAATGGATGGATCAGGAATCTTACTTCATCTGGTTGGAGTTCTAAAATGATGAATATGCATTGATCGAGAGTTCTTCTGATGACAAAAAGATCATATTTTCCCGAGCCTCGACTCCATGCAAAGAATAAAAGAGCTATCGTGACCATCTGGATATACAGAGGCTCTGAAACATGACATCGGGAACGGTCTGGAATCGTCTGCTACCAATGATTCGTTGCTCGAAATGGGAATGAAGACATGTGAAATCGCAGTGATATAGCAAATATCATCCAGCAAAAAAGGGATTTAATGGAAGAACACAGTAGAGAAGGCGGGCAGGCTAACCAAGCAAGTCGTCCAACCCGGAGCTGCCAGTCTTGGCCCCTTGCTGGGAGGGCTGGCTCCGTGAGGGAGATGGAGACGAAAGGCTGGGTGTTGCGGGTGCCCCCCAAATTCCCGCACTCGCCTTCTCCTTGGCCATGCTCGCCAGGTTAGGTCCCTTGTTTCCATTCCCGTTTGACTTCTGCAGTCCTGCACTGGCGCTAGCGCTCGACCACAGCGATCCGAAGACGTCGCTGTTCGATGACTTCGATGTGGCTGGTTTAGCAGCGGTAGATGAACTCGAAGTGGCAGACATGAAGGACGAAGTGGATGCCATGCCTGGCCGGTGGTTGGAGACTCCCGCATGAGGTTGCATGACGGAAACAGATGTGAAGTAATTCGGTGTTGCTGCCTGGAACCCTGTAGGCTTGGACTGTGCCGGCTTCGTTTGTTGTGGCTGTACCATGGAGCTCTGCGACAGTGTCGGAGATGCCATTGTGCTCGAAGTCGGAGTCGGGGTCATCGACGTAAACCCAACGAGACCGTTCAAATTCGTCCCTTGCGTAGCGGATACAGGCTTCGGCGCAGCAAACTGGGTGCTTGAAGTGGTGCTCACAGTATTTGCCGGTGGGATGATAGAGAATTGATTGTATGCCGCTGGTGCGGGCGCGGGTGCAGGCGCGGGAGTCGCAGACTGGAAATCATCGAAGTCATCGTCGTCAATGGGCTTGGAATCGAGCACATCTAATCCGTTACTACCTGCAGGCTTCTTGCCGGTACTGGTAGAGGTAGGTTTAGCAACCTCCTCTCCAAAGTCAAAGAGGTCCGGTTCAGGAGCTTTTGGTTTCGGTGGTTCTGGCTGCTTTGTCTGTCGAGCACGGGGCGGGCTTGCTGCACGTCGCCGCGGTGGACTGGCGTCTGCTTCGTCATACTCGTCGTATTCTTCGAATCGATTGCCCCGCCGTCCGGTATCTTGGAAGTCGCTACTGTTGCCTCCGAATCCGCCTCCATCACCGAACACCCCCCCGCTGTATCCGCCGAACGACATGCTATCACTGCCAAAACCCCCGTACCGTGAATTTGACATTCCCCCTCCAATATGCGATCCACCCTCAAAGCCACCAAACTTATTGCGATTGGTTCTGGCCTTCTTTCTTTCAGCGCGAATCTGATCCACATCACCGAGAAGCTTCACCAACTCCGACGATCTGTTGCGTACATTGATACCTTGATCCTTCCCGTTTTGATCGATGTAGTGGAACTGGCGGAGCATTCGGAGGAGGGACATGTGGGACCGCGCATCGTCAACTACTCGTTCCGACCCGTTCTTGACCAAGAATTCCAAAAGCTGAAGCGCCTACACATTCAAGGAACACCACATCAGACGCATCCTCTAGAGGTCTAACCGATCCGGTTAATCCTACCTTGTAGATCTGTCGCCACTCCTCTGCGGTCTTGTCTGTGAAACGTCTGTAGATCATGGGCATGATTTCGTTGAGTAGTTGACTGCATCACCCAGGACCTTGGTTAGCATCCGGTTCTTGTCCTAATGGATAGGTGGAAGACTGACTAGCTATGAGTTCCGTTGGAAATTTCTTGCATCAATGTGGTTGAAGCACCCCAAGGCTCATTATTTGTGGCTTCTCGGACCTACTAAATGTAAGCCACTGCAGCTGACAACCATTCGGAATATACATTAGATGTATGTATAGATGGATGTATAGATGTATGAAGGAGCGTCGACGGAGGGATTGATCGGGGGGATTGAACGGGGGGATAGCGACACGAACCTTGGCCTCCATTTCGGTATAATTCATGACAGCTGTGACCATTAGCATATATCGCGCGAGAAAGGGTGGCAGGCATATCAGGCAATTCGAGAGCATGGAGCGGGACTTACCATTCTGGACCTTGCGGACTCCCGCCTTGAGATCATACAAGGTCAGGTTGCTGACCTGATCCTTAATATTGGAAAGATCCATGACGCGATCAGCACGACTAGGATATTGCGCACTGTTAATGGGATCAAAGGATAGAGAGACGAGTAGGGAATTCGTGGCAGTTTAGATGATGCGGGAGTCAAGGAATCGGCCGTTGGGTTGCAAGCCAACCGCCCAGTCACGTGGCACCCCCTGAGCCCCATCAAATACAAAGGAAAGACCTCAGACAATATACATAGTGGACAAAGATATACAGAAGCATAGCGAACTGCGTACTAAGCTGCCGGGAGGCGGCGGAGCAGTTCCCGCATCACCACAGATTAAGATGAATCCGAATCCGAATCCGAATCCTAGGCAGACTCATGCCGTTTTATTTTCAACCCAAGACCACTCTACAGCTACTAATATCACACGCAGGCCAGCAATCGAAAACTGTTGAAGATTGGTATATTCGCGGAAGTCTACCTTTTAGATGGAGCGATCATCAGGAAAGTGTCTCGCAGTGAAACGATGAAGATAGTATGCTGTCAATACTTCGCGAGGCTACAGTGTACTCGATGTCAGGGGAGTACCTCTCGCGTGGGAGAACCGACTTCGTCGATATCAAGTACTACACATCTGTCGGCAGATCATTGAAACAGTTGTTAGTATCCACGAGCATGGTATAATTCATTCCGACCTGGCTTTGAGCCAATTCTTCCTTGACGACAACTTGGATGTGCGTTTGGGTGACTTCCGCTCATCTCAGTACCCTGGCATTAGGATACGAGAAAGCATCCCATCATCTGCCAAGAGCTGACGAAGCTCCGAACTCGGTTACGTCCGAGCTTATTACACTTGGGTTTACACGGTATGAACTTGTGCTGGAAAGGACTGAGCTTCCTTTCGGCGGGGGAGCCACTCGGACAATGTGTGGTGCTGGTTGGGGATTCCTGAGGTAACATCAAAGAAGACATTTAATCTAGAGTGAACTATAGTTGGATACTACAATCTTGAAACGCAGGTATATGGCCTATACACCAACTCAAATATTGTTCTCAAGAGTCCCCCATCTCCAATTCAATCCAGGCTACAGTCGAGCTTTGATTAGAAGGAGAACATGCTAATATAAATACAGGCCCACAACTACCTTGAAGTTCCTACTACTATCTATACGGAGTAGATAACTTGAAGCTGAAAAAAAGTGTTTTATTAAACCCTTTATCTCTGACCCCCTTGTGCCACTACTATCTAGTGTGTATCACCAGTTACAGCTTGATTAACTTACTGACTCCGGCTAGATAATTGTCTACAGGGAAGACCGTTGCAAAGAAAAGCACAGATATCATCATATACTAACTTAAATACATACATAGCATCGTTTGCATAATCATCATAACAAGGGTAACATGGAGAAGCGTGGGGTAATCATAGGAACATAACAGCAAACAATGGGTTATCATCAACAAAACGTAACTTAGTGAAAATTAGCCAGGAATCTTGCTTGGTGTGCTTTCTATACACATCATGCCGGATATGCCTCTTTTCAAGCGTGCCATATCATCAATAGGAGGGGGATATCATAGATAAAAACCAAGAGAGTAGGGAATGGAAAAGAAACAGGAAAATAAAGAAGCAAAAGTAAAAGCAAAAGCAAAGAGTTCCATCACGGCTGAGCATTATTCGTTATAGAACTTCCGCATAATCAAATGCAAGAAAAGGTTGACATTGACTCGTAAATGCCCGTCGAAGAAGTCCAGGAACTGCATATTGTTGAACTGTGCTTGCAACAAGTCATCCAACGGCACCTGTGCGTTCGCTCCGGGGATCATCATCGGACCACTACTTCCATCAATGGTGAACACACCGACTTCGTTGCTGGAGATAGTCAGGTCGACACGGTCCCATTGACGTTCCGTGTAGCCCTTCCAGTGGACTAAAACACCCCTGTCTGCTAGGTTACGAGCCGAGTACTTGTAAGAACCAAACTTGAACACCTTTCCGGATTTCTGAAGCTCGCGTTGGTGATCCCACTGCTTCGTAAAGGGCATGAGGAACCTTTTCTTCCCTTTCTTGTTCTGCAATGTCACCATTGCCTGCTCAATGTAGTCGTTGTATGTCTTGAACTGCTGCTCCAGCCACGCAGCTTGATCGTTGAGGCGGGCCAGAGTTGAACGGGCGCTTTCTATTTCTCTTTCTCGCTGAATCCTTCGACGGTGCTTAGTTCGGATATCGATGGCAATGGCATTGAGGAGATCCTGGTAGTGGTTGTCTCGGCGAATCTTCCCGGTTTGCTCAAGCTGAATAATATTTTCGAGCGCAGTCCGCTTGAGTTCGGAGTAAGTCATGGATGCAAGATCCACCAAGGTGTTTGCCTCGGAGTACGCGCTTCGCTTCGTGTTATTGGCACTCAACTCGTCCCGGACGAACGTCATCCACTTTTCTTCATCCTCCTCGGTCGGGGGCTTGACCATAATCTCCATCAGGTTAGCACCTGACTGTACTCGGATGATATAAAGAATGCATCGTTTTGTTTCCATAAACAATGCCTTCACATCAGCTTCCGGATCTACACATGACATGTTAGTACCAGCCTGAAGGAAATGGATGGATGTGATTTTCCTTACCTTCAACCTGTGCAAGCTTAGGATTCAGAGTGAGGCTGATCTCCGAGGAGTTCACACTCATTAGCTCATTCTCATTGGACTTCACATTTCCAAGATCACGAACGACCTCCTTCAGAATGTCATCGGGGTTCGGGCAGATATAATGTATTTCTGATGCAACAAGTTGATGAATGGAGAAGATGTCAGACAACTTGATGTACAGTGTTGGCTTCGTTTTTGCGTAGAGATCATTGAATTCATCGATATCGAAATACGCTTCAGCGTCTTGTACCGAAATCACTGCCAAAAAGTCAGCCTTCGTCAGACACTGTACTGGAGAAGCCAGCTACTCACTGTTGCCCCAAATATGACCCAGACGTTGGATCGAATCACCAATGTAGCTGTTTAACGGTTGGAGATAAACATTTTCTGCACCGAAAAGTCTCCCAGAAGATACTTGAGCAATCACTTTCGCGATCTCGGAGAGGTTTCGCTTCTGTTCTTGGGTCAAGCCCCGATCAATGACCCCGTACTTCTCGGGTTCCATGACAGCAGGTTGGAAGTAATTCTTCCACAGCCAATGACCAGCCGTTTGAAGAATAAACCCTGGATCATCTCCTGCAAACCGGGCAAGGAGACATTCGTACATCTCCTTTGCAATATATCGAATTCCAAACGGCATGCGGTATAGAAGTTCCTCAAATGCTGTGAAGAACTGATTGGCAATGTCACGGAGATCCTGAAGATGTTGGATAAAAGTTGCTCTTGTCTCGGGGTCCCTTATTGCCTCTTCCCGGGGGATGTCCAAACGGCGACGGCTTCGTTTGCCCGTGAGGAGCTCTTCATTGTTGATGGCTGAACGGTAGATCTGTATCGGATCACTTTCCAAATCCAGTTCTGGGTTGTCAATAATATTCTCTTTTACAACAGTGCCCAACACATCGCGCATGAACTTCCTGTCACGGGGAGATTTCATGTAAGATGCGAAGAGCTTGGACCAGAAAGAATTGCACCGTAAATAATCATGGAGAGAGTCAAAGCTCTCAATCTCTTCCCGTGCAGAACGAGCTAGGAGCTTAATCAGGTAGTACTCTTCGCGCCTCTTTTGAGAATACCCGAACAGTCCCATCATCAAGTGCCGGATTCTCTCATATTCCTTCTCCGATGTATTAAGCTCACGTAACCTTCGGAAGAGTTTTGCAAGGTACTGAGACTGCGTCTGGAGAAGGAAAAAGAAGACTTGATAGTGTTCGAGTTTTCTCCTCGATGTTTTGTTCAAGGCTTTTAGATCGAATGGGTCATTCGAAGAGATTTCCCTGTTCGGCAACAGGCTTCCAACATGGCCACCGAAGTGCTTCTGGTGCTTGACAACTTCATCTAGGGTAATTTTGTTTTTCACCAAGAGAGCGATCTTAATGTCGAGCTGGCTGATATATTGTTCTGCTAGCTCATTTTGTCGAACTTGTTGAACAACGAGTTTTCTCATCCGCTCGAACTCAATCTCTTCGTCGAAATCGAATTCACTATCGTTCAGCAGATGCACGAATCCTTTAACAGTTCCGACGGGCGGGTTCTTTCCGCTAGTGAGGCTCTTGTATGCCTGGCCTTGGATCCTACCACGCACAAAGCTCTGGGCCTTGATAACCTTGTCCATATTCGCCCGGTAGTATTGACGCTTCTCCTCGAATTTGGATCTAACAATATGTCCTCGGATGCGTGACTGGAGGTCTGTAATAACATCTTCTTCGGCAGCCAGATCAGCCAAAGATTGTCCAACATATACACGAACAAGCATCGCTCTGATGTGCGCTTGGAGCTGACTGACTGCGTCTTCGCAGTCATCGAGTTGCTCAAGGATACCACCGATTTCAATTCTCAGAACTGCAGCTCGAGCGAGGGCCTGAAGGTCGATGATTGTAAGCTCCTCTGCTTGGAGAGCCTCGGCATCAGCTTCCAAGCGCCACCTCACGAGAGCACCCCGAGCCAATGATTGCAATTCGAGAATGGACCCTTCCTCACCCCTTAGAGACTTTTGCTGACTGTCTAAGAAGGACCGAACAGCCTTTGCTCGCAGTATGCTCTGAAGATTTATGAACAATGGCACGTGCTCTGCCAAAGCTTCACGAAGGGACTCAAGCTGATTCCTCACGGTATTACCACGAGCCATAGCTTGTAAAGCAATATGTTGGTCCTCTGTCTCTCCAAGGACTTCTGCGAGCTGTAATTGGTGCTTCCTGACTGCTAAAGCCCTCGCAGCTGATTGAACTGCTAGAATTGAAGGGGTCTGTTGGGCAAGCAAGTCTTTCAGTTGAGCTATAGACTTGCGAGCTTGAGAGCCTCGAATCGCTGCCTGCAGCAATTCTGCATTTCCTCGGGCAGTGTTGATCTTAGCATATTGGGCGTCCATCTGCTGTCGTATGAAGGAACCTCGGATGAGAGACTGGAGTTCTCTGATGGCATCTTCAGAGGATCGTGTCTCTTCGCATTGTTTGGAAATTTTGCTACGCTGCAGAGCACCTCGGATGGCTGCTTGCAATAGTCGAACTTGATCCTCTGCATCCCTTGTATCGTGATAGAGAGCGCCTACAACGTTGCGTTGCAAAGCGCCCCGGATGGCAGCTTGTAATAGTCGAACTTGATCCTCTGCATCCCTTGTATCGTGATAGAGAGCGCCTACAACGTTGCGTTGCAAAGCGCCCCGGATGGCAGCTTGCAATAGTCGAACTTGATCCTCTGCATCCCTTGTATCGTGATAGAGAGCGCCCACAGCCTTGCGTTGCAAGGCGCCTCTTATGGCAGCTTGAATCTCTTTAATCCCCGATTCTTCTTTTCTCATCTTACTCCGAAGATAATTCACTCCTCCCCTCACCTTGGAGGCTCTTATAAGTGTCTGGAGCTGCAAAATACCCTGCTCCTGGGCCTGGTAGTTTTCCATGTCCCCCTTCTGGCGAGATCGCATAATGAAACCTCGACAGATCGCTTGTAGGTTCACTGCAAACGCTCGCATGTCTAGACGATATTGAACTATTTGACGCGCCCAATCCCCGCGGATTCTCGATTGCAGATCGACTAGCAAATGCTCGAAATCCCACAGGCCGTTCATTAAGTTTCCCAGCTGAAGTCGTAGCATAGCGCCCTTGATCTGAGCTTGGAAGTCTGCAATTGAAGCCTCACTTTCATGCAGCTCCCGTTCAATTCTATCCTCCTCAGATTCGGGCTCTGGTTCGGGCTCTGGCTCGGCGCCAAAATTTGCAGCCATGCCCGTGAAACTAGGCATGCTGACTCCCGCCTTGTCCAGGCCTTTCTGCGTCTGCTCAAGTTCGTGGTGCTCGAATTCCAGCTGACCAACAAGGTTTCCCATCCGAAAGTCGACAAGTCCCTTTTTGAACAATAGCCATGATAGAGCGTGAATACAGTGAATGACTTTGGGGATGTTCTTCTTTTCGTACAAGTCAATGAGTTCAAACCTGAAAAGCTCCGGCAATTCAACTTCGTCTAGGAGTCGAAAGAATAAGGCTATATTATCCGAGTGTCGATACTGTAACTTGGGGTGCCTGAAAATTCGAAGTGTGCGATTCGGGTACATTGCTTGGACCACCTCTGCAAGTGTTACGCCATCTCGGAGAGCTTCTTCCAGCTGAACAATTGGCGGGATCTGTTTGTGGATGACCTCTTCAATCCATTCTTTGGCTTCTCCGATATGGCATAAATACTCATACGCCTGCAAGAACTGTCGTTGCTTGTCCATCCAATTCCCGGCAGCCCATGATGAGGCATTTTTCTTTCGACTAACACTGACGGCTCCAGTGCCGGCCAGGGAATCAGCACGCTTCAAACGACGTCGTCCCAGTAGTCCTACGACAGAAGGGCTGTGCATGGAGAATTCGTCTGTTTCGCCTGATTGCGCGAATTTAGACAATGTGCGCAGATGGCCGGTCGATGATTTTTGAAAGGTCTCCAACTCGGGAGTAGACAGCGTGGTGGTCAATGGGGGCGGCTGCGGGGTGGACAGACTATGAGAATGATGTGCCCTGGCTTGGGGCCGCGTTTGAGCCGATATAGTATGAGGGTTCAAGTTATGAGGCGACTTGGGAGATGGAGGCCCATATACATCTGGCGACTCCTTCGCCTTCAACAGTTCATGATAGCCATTATGGCGCTCCGGGGTTTGGGGACGGTTCTCCTTCCAGTACTGTGAACTATCTATCGTCCGGCTCCTCGCATGGCCATAGGTGACTTGCTTATTAGCGGGGACAGAAGCGTTGGGCGCTTGCGAGAGCGGTCGCAATGATCGCCGGATGCTCTCATATGTTGTTCCGGCGTTCGACCAACGACTCGGATCCGACTTACCCTTCTCAGCGCTCATGGTGTTTATTTCACTCTTCCCTCGTTGATGGCCAATGCTGAGAGTGGAGCCCGTGGATCCCGTGGAAGACACAGTGCTCGTGCGACTGGGAGCTAACGAATTGGTCGATATTGAGTAGATAGACGAATTGGTAGAAGCCGTCGAGCCATGGCGGAGTGGACTTGATGTTTGGGTTGGGAAATCCGTCTGAGAGCGTCGGAGAGGGGCTGGATGGCTTGACATCACTGGTAAGGCTTCGTACTGAAGGTAAGAAACAAAGAAAATAAAGCAGTCTCGACTTCAGTTGGCTGCATACCTGCTTCTTAACCGAAGCAGTGATCTAGCTGAGTCCTCTGGTTAATCAACTGGTGAAAGAAATGGAATGCTGATTCAAGGGAGGGACAGCATTGCCCTGTGGTAACGGAAAGAATTGGGAAGGAGAATCGGGTTGATATAGAAACGGGGGAATCCCGCCGATAACCTGATTGGAGGACGATTGAAAAAAAAAAAAACCAAAAGAAGCAAAGGAAGATCAGAAAAGAAAAAAAAGTTTCCAAGAAATTGCAGGTGTGATGAACCGAGCAAAGTTCGCAATGCTTTGTCTCCTCCGAAGATCACACAAAGTTGGTAGTCGTAAGTAAGTAAGTAAGATAATAACTCAAGGGAAGCGGGGGAGAAAACGACAGTCAAAGTAAATCAGCCCCAGAGGAAAACAAATCTCCCGATCAGGTATGGTGGGCGGCCCGGGTGGTGATACGCCACACAGTTTCCTATCTGGCGACTTACAATCATCCCAGCCACTGCAAGTATGAGTTGCTGCTACTACGGAGTACTACGGAGTACTACGGAGTAAAGTATGAGTAGGTACTCCGTACTTGGTAAATTGACAGTTTTCTAGGGATTTTAAGTGAGTTTAGTAGTACCTGTACCTATGAAATTGAAGGTAGTTTGGTCACCAATGAGCTCTTTCTCTGCCCCAACTCATCACCACAAATTAAATCCATGCCATTCCAGGATTTCAATCTCCATGGAAAGCATGTGGTTTCTATACCATAAACTCTATGGTCGATCCTTGGATTTCCTGAGTTAATCGTCATCCACTTAGGTAAGACTAGATGATGGCGGTTCCACTAACTCGTCCGCTGTCTTATCGGTTTATATTGGTCAGTGACGACATTTATCTCATCATATATTCAAAAGTGATAAAATAACTTCCTATCTCCATATCACCAACCGTTCAGGACTCGCAAGATCTCAACCAATAATCAGAAACATGACAGACAAAGAGCCTTATTATGTCTATAAACTGGTGCCTTCCTCGGCGCCCGTCCGAGAACCTCTCCCGGAACATCTTCCTGTCAGCAAAATCGACCAAGAGTCGGGTTTCATTCACCTGTCCACCGCATTCCAGGTGCCAAACACGCTCAAGTTCTTCTTCAAAGATGAACCCCTTGTTTATGTGCTACGGATCCCATTTTCACGTATAGCCGAGAATCTCCGCTGGGAAAATCCCGAGGGCACCGTATGTGGGCCGAGACCGAAAGAGGGCTTGTTTCCGGTAAGTTCAATACTGAATACCCCAGGATATTGCTAGACCTGTAGTGATTTATGTATGCTAACTCCAATCACAGCATTTATACAATGATCTCAAGTTGGGAAAGGAGGAGGTGGAGAGCATCGCCATTTGGGTCAATGATAACGGATGGGATAATGCTCTCTCACAAGCGACGCCGTGGCTTATATACTAAAAGGTTAGATCAAGCTAGTACTGATCTGCACCAGTCAGTGAGGAAATGCGCACAACCAGGATGATATAATCCCAGGAGGTCGAGACATACAGTAAAGAGAAGTGTCTGATCTCGACAAGAAAACAGGAAAGCTGGTTGCAACTTCGCTTGGTTGACCAGGGCGGTCAATAGAAGACCTACGGTAGCACCTCTGACTTTCTTGTATCCATGTTCTTCCTTCAGTCTCGACTAATTTCTTTGTCTTTTCAACATCCTCTCGCTCTTCAGACAGATATCAGATAGTGACATCTGGGAGAAGTCCCTTCTTTTCTAATTGCAGCGTCTTCACAATTGATACTAATTATGTTGTACGATGAATAAAGAGTTGAATAAATTAACGCAACGTTACAGTAAAGTACAGTAAGTACCTCTATTAATTTTGTGGTAATACCCGAATTGTATGAAAACAGTGAAACATGGCTTGTTCCACAAGAAAATGGAGAAGTACGAGGGATGTGACACAAAGGCTTAGCTACCATGTGTGCATCCTTTTATGATTAAATTCTTTTTTCTCTTGCTTTCTCACATCTTTCTCAGTTGGCAATAAGCACTCTGACTTATAAATTGGAATTATGATTGGACTGAATATGCATTGTTAATGCAAGAATTTGAAAATTCTACTAAGTTCTAGTGCCCAGACACGGCGCTTACTTCATCAGACCTAAAATGTCAACCCTCTTCTCACCGCCCTGAAAGAAATTTCGTTTACCAGCCAATTACCGTCAGGGCAAAAAGATCTGGAGCAGTCACTAAGCCTGTTCCGGAATGATTTCTGCATGGATCGTTAGCTTGTGCGGCAAAAGATACAAAAGCCATTTTTTTGCTCCTCCGATTTTTCTTCTTTTTTCTCTTCTTTCTTTCCTTTGGGAAAGGAAGACTTTCTCCATCAACAGAACGTTTCTCACGATCTGTTGATTATCATTTATCTCCATTTGATCTTTGATCTTTCATCTCTACGAGTTCCATCAAAACCGTAGAGTTTTATCTCATTGAAAATGCCTATCTCCAACGGTGATGCTCTGGGCCGTGCCATGAAGGCCGAGATCCAGGACCACACCAAGGCTCTCGAAGTTCTGGAGAAGGATTATACCACCAGAGATGGTCTTGATGTTGATACCTTGCTCGATTCGGACAAGCATGGAGCGTTGACTTACAATGACTTCCTCATCTTGCCTGGTTACATCGGTAAGGGACGATTCCTGAACCGCGCGTGACATCCAGTTATTCATGTCTATAACAGGCTTTCCTGCTTCGGATGTCACTCTGGACACCCCGGTCACCAAGCGTGTTTCGCTGAAGGCCCCCCTCCTCTCCTCTCCCATGGATACCGTCACCGAACACAACATGGCCATCCACATGGCTCTTCTGGGTGGTCTGGGTATAATTCACCACAACTGCTCTCCCAATGACCAGGCGGAGATGGTGAGGAAGGTGAAGCGTTATGAGAATGGTTTCATTCTGGACCCCGTTGTGCTTTCTCCTACGGCTACTGTCGGAGAAGCCAAGGAGCTGAAGACCAAGTGGGGATTCGGTGGTTTTCCTGTGACCGGTAAGCATCCCATTTTTTACCTGAACTACGTTCACCTACTCGAGCAATTTTCCTGTGATGATTTCCACCTTTCTTTATTATAACTTTCGTTCCACTGGAGCAACGAGAGTTGCACTGTAGAGAAACAGATTTATCTGATATTCACCATTTTCTGAATTCTTCTCGTGACGCTTTCCATGGCTTGGGGCACTTTCTAACTATAATTTGCCAACAGAGAACGGAACCCTTCGGTCTAAGCTCGTTGGAATGGTCACCTCCAGAGACATTCAGTTCCACCCCAACGCCGAGGACCCGGTCACTGCCATCATGTCCACTGACCTTGTTACCGCCCCTGCTGGCACTACCTTGGCTGAGGCCAACGAAGTTCTCCGTTCCTCGAAGAAGGGAAAGCTTCCCATCGTGGATAAGGCAGGCAACCTGGTCTCATTGTTGTCCCGTAGTGACTTGATGAAGAACCTCCACTACCCTTTGGCGTCTAAGCTCCCTCAGTCTAAGCAGCTGATTTGCGCTGCTGCTATCGGTACGCGTGAGGAAGACAAACGCAGACTTCAACTGCTTGTTGATGCTGGCCTTGACATTGTCGTTCTTGACAGCAGTCAGGGCAACAGCCTGTACCAGATCGAAATGATCAAGTACATCAAGAAGACCCACCCTGATATCGATGTTATTGCTGGTAATGTCGTGACCCGGGAACAAGCTGCACCTTTGATTGCAGCCGGTGCCGATGGCCTGAGAATTGGCATGGGCAGTGGCAGTGCTTGTATCACCCAGGAGGTTATGGCTGTCGGCCGTCCGCAGGCCGTCTCCGTCCGCAGCGTTTCTTCTTTCGCTGCTCGGTTCGGCGTTCCTTGTATCGCTGACGGTGGTGTCCAGAATGTTGGTCACATCGTCAAGGGTCTTGCCATGGGCGCCTCAACTGTCATGATGGGTGGTCTTCTTGCCGGTACCACCGAGTCTCCCGGCGAGTACTTCGTCAGCAACGAGGGACAGCTCGTCAAGGCCTACCGTGGTATGGGCAGTATTGCTGCCATGGAGGACAAGAAGGCTGGCGCCGGTTCGAAGGACAGCAAGGCCAGCAACGCTGGTACTGCTCGGTACTTCTCTGAGAAGGACCGTGTCCTTGTCGCTCAGGGTGTTGCGGGCTCCGTCCTTGACCGTGGCTCCGTCACCAAGTTCGTTCCCTACCTTGTTGCGGGTGTGCAGCACTCTCTTCAAGACATCGGCGTGAAGAGTCTCAATGACCTTCATGATGGTGTCAACAACGGCACCGTCCGCTTTGAAATGAGAAGCGCTAGTGCCCAGACCGAGGGTAACGTCCACGGTCTGCACAGCTACGATAAGAAGCTGTACTCTTAAGTAGCGGAGGCGTACTTTGAATGTTTCCATCATGAGCTTTCCTGATACTCTCAAGATGTATTCGCACGATGACACATGGCTTGCATGAAAACAGATATGGGAAAAAAAAGTATGGATATGCGGTTCCCGGAGTTAGATGCGTGGATATACTCAGACATTTGCTTTCTTGTTATTCAAGATATTCAATAACCAATTCATTTCGTGGTGGAGTGTTCAGCACTCCATGTCTCTTATCAATTGTCGGGTGCCTTTACTACGGAGTAATAATTACTGTATTAGCCCTAGAACGGTAGCGGGGTAACCTTACCTAGCTAGTAAGTGACGGTCAGATACGGAGTACATTACCGAAGTAATAATACCAGGTCAGGTACGGAGTAGATACTCTGTACTGCACCGCCCGAATGAGCCTCGGTTCCAGTGCCATCCTTTACCATGAACTATGTACAGTAGTAGTACTCCGTAGTATCACCTGGTACTCCGCATTGTTCACATCACTCCTTATAAAATAAAGCCCCCACCTCGACTGCTCTAGCCATGAAGGCACCGCATGCGTCAATACACAGGTGGCTTCATCACCGGCTGATATTTACTCGAAGTCCGTCACTCGTTATACAATACCAATCTGCAAGTTACCATTCTATCGAACAGCCTGGTTTAGTAGGAAAGACTTCTGGAATTGCGACAAGGCAAACCCCTTCCACCTCTGAAAAGATGGCATCGCAGAAGGATAGTCCCAAGCCGAAGCCGAAGCCGAAGCCGAAGCCGTCGGTCCCGAGGCCAAGTTCAAGGTTAGTTAGGGCCTCACCTGCGTATTCCAAGATAGAAGACTGAAACCACGTATATCCTTATGGGTGACTATGCTACTCCTGAAATCGACGGCTAACCAACCAGCAGCGTAGTACTGATTTCACCCCAAAACGAAGTACTTTTGCTTCATCGCGTCAAAACGTCGACGTCATTCGCGTCGGCTCACGTCTTCCCAGGAGGCAACCTATCTGACCAGGATGGACAGTGTCCTCCAGTAGAAGATCCGAAGAGGCATGAAGATGCCTTGTGGTACAGGAATGCTGCCCTTCGAGAGCTCTTCGAAGAAAGTGGCATACTCCTCGCAAAGAACCAGAATTCCGGGAGAATGCTAGCAATCTCAGAACAACAGAGAAATGAAGGAAGAGCGAGGGTTCATCGAAATGAAGTGACTTTCACTGAGTGGCTGAAGCAACAGGATCCTTCCGCGATTCTAGATACAGGTTCGAGTGCCAACCAGATCCAAAGACCCCCCTGCTGTAGCCCCGGGCCGTGCTAATCAGTCGCCTTGAAGAGCAATTGATCCCTTTCACACGGTGGATTACTCCGATAAATATTCCAACGCGATACACGACGCAGATGTATTTGTACTTTTTGCCTTTCCCACTTGAGTCGGAGAAGACAGTTCTCGGTGAGATTCCCGCTGAGGGCGAGCGAGAGGAAATCCCGGTCCCTACGAGCGATGGCGGCATTGAAATCACCGAAGCTAGGTTCCTGCCTGCATCTGAATGGCTTCGGATGGCCGGCAGCGGGGACGTCCTTCTCTTTCCACCGCAGTATCTCCTGTTACATCTGGTGTCCCAGTTCCTGGATCAAGAGCCTCGCGTAGCCAATTCTGTGGATGAACTGAGAAAACAACGAACAGAATTGGTTGATTTTGTACATTCCGGTAGTCCCTCGTGGACCGAAAAGTGTATATGTCCCAAGATGCTCAAAGTCTCATCCGATGACCGGGCAGTTCTAGGGTTAGACCATCCTGGGCCGGAGCTGAAGGGTACAGACAGACAGGGCGAACCCGATAGGGTTGTCTTAGTGAAGTTCACGAAGGGAGCCGCTCGGCAAGTGGAAGTACGATGGAAGAAAGACGTCTTTTCGGAGGATAAAAACAGAAGCAGTTGTATATGATTGTTTAAATTCACAATAAAATATTATGGATACACCATCCAAACCAAGTGATCCTCCCATACTGTAAGGCATCAAGGCATCAAGGCATCAAGACACAGCCACACCCACAGCCACATGTCCAGTTCAACCCTCGACAAAAGATCACATGACCCACACAACCGTCGACTAAGGAAACGCCCAAAAGAGTCGCGGATTTTCACGATCGTTCAACCCGCCAGCGCACCTCCAATTTTCCACCGTCGTCAACCAGACTAACCAACCGCCAAAATGGAGAACGAAAAGGGAGAGATTGTCGATCTGTACGTTGCAAAGCCCATATTTCCACACAACCTGTGACTTGGTTTTTTTTGGTTCTGGGATACATTTCGGAATATGAGCAAGAGGAAGAAAGGAAAGATAGCTGCGACTTCGATGGAACAAAACGCCGATTGCAAAACCTCCTCCTGTCGCAGTACCTGGCGAACGGTCTCTCGCATTCCGATCGGAAGCGCAGCATATTCTTATTCCTCTCAAACTCTCCGAAGTCCCCAATCACCAAATGATACACTCATTCCCAAATACAATTTATTTAGGACATATATCACTAACCTAACGCTCCTCAACCAGCTACGTGCCCCGCAAGTGCAGCGCCACCAACCGCATCATCAAGGCCAACGACCACGCCTCCGTCCAGATCTCCATCGGCAAGGTTGACGAGAACGGCCGCTACACCGGCGAGAACCAGACCTACGCTCTTTGCGGTTTCATCCGTGCCCGCGGTGAGAGCGATGACTCCCTGAACCGCCTCACCCAGCGTGACGGATACATCCGCAACGTGTGGGCCGCCAGCCGCCAGCGGTAAATAGGACTGTGCAACTGGTTAATGTGTGCGGTGTGACATGGTCGATGGTAAGATATATCTCCTAACATGTCAACGTTAGTTCCGGAACGATCGAAACTAATGCGGTTTTCTCTTTGGCGCAGGCTGGTATACCACCAGTATCATGGGTATACCGGATATGAAATTGAGATAAATGAATTAAAAAATATTTCATACAGACCCGTCAATCAAACTCAGTCCATCAAATTTCAATTTCTCCGTATATTTTTTTTTTCTACATTATTATTGTTATTATCTTTCTTTGCTTGTTATCCCTTGGTCGGAGTTATGCTCCGTGGCTGCCTGCTCTGTAATTCTCTAGTCTTCCCTTTTTCTCCTGTCCTTTCAGGGACGATCGATCGGCACATCAAGGCCTCCTCGCTTCACGGATTGAATGTCCAAAGCATTTATCTGGCCCCCCATGAGTGAGGAGGTAGAAGAGTAACATCCATACGCCGAATATCACTACCGCCTTCTGAAGAGCCACTGTTTGCAGAGCCGTGCGCTGGGGCACAGATACGGGTGGAACATATTAAACTTATCAGTAGATTCTTACTCTATCTTAGTCAAGTTAATAAAAGAAAACAGCGCCTCGTGGATTTCTCTTTGGGATTTTTCACTCGTCGTTCTACCTACGGTACTTCAAGGGTTCATTCTATGGCATTATGGCGTATCTCATTCAATGCACATCATAATTCTTTTTGATAGCTCTAGACACGTGATATCATTTATACGATCTGAACCTTAGGTTTTTTTTAAAAAATAATATCGATCCATCTCTATAAGATTGTCTAGTCCTTCTCCAGTCTGACGGCTGGATTGGTCTCGATGAAGTTGAGGTCGACCTTATGACCCAGAAGTTCTCGGATGTTGCTGACACCGTATCTGCAGGGCTTATTAGCGGTTTAATCATCAATAAATATGCAATAGCCCACTTACTTAATCATGGTAGGTCTCTCAAGACTCAAGCCCCATCCATAAACTCTCATATTCTTGGGCAGACCCATAGGCTCCAACATCTCTGGGCGGAACATACCGCTGTTTCCGATTTCTACCCATTTACCCAGACCCTCGTGGTAACCGAAGATCTCCATACTAGGCTCGGTGTAAGGGTTGTAGGCGGGCTTGAAGCGCAGTTGGTGGATGCCCATCTTAGCGAAGAAGACCTCCATGAAGCCGATCAAACCACCCAGTGTAAGACCGAAGTCGGCAATGACACCCTCGATCTGGTGGAACTCAGCCAAGTGAGTGGCATCGACAGCCTCGTTACGGAAGACCCGGTCGATACTGAAATATCTTGCGGGCCGTGGGTTGGCAGCGAGCTTGTGAAGGACGTACGTCGAGACCGACGTTGTATGTGTACGGAGGACCAACCGTAATGACTCGTCTGCGCTCCAGGGATAGCGGTAGCCAATCGAACCATATTTGCCGTTCTCGTGGACCTCACGGACATCCTCCCAATACTGCTGGTAGTCGAGTGGTTTCTCCTTGGATGCGGCGGAGACGGGGTGAATGGATCTCGGACGGTGAGGGTCGAATTCGGGGTCCTCACGAGGAGGGTCTGCCTTGGGGGGGTCTGAGATGTAGAAGGTATCTTGAAGGTCACGAGCGGGATGTTGCTGGGGAACGAAGAGCGCATCGAAATTCCAGAACCCGGTCTCCACGAAGCGGTTGGTAGGCATCTCCTCGAAGCCCATTTCAAAGAAGATATTGCGGAACTCCTGGCGGACCTTGTTCAGGGGGTGGAAGGCACCGGAGGGAGTGGGAGCACCCTTCGCCTTGAAGTTGTAGGGCTTCAGCTGGGCCGTCTTCCACGAGCCGCTCATGAGCATCTCGGCCGTAAGGTCGGTCTCCTCCTTGACGAACTCCTTGGCAAACTTAGGACCCTTGGAGATCTTAAAGCTAATATCCTTCTGGAAGGCGACCAACTTGCGACGCTTTAAGTCCCCGAGGGCCTTCTGATCCCCAAGGGTCTGAGTCTTCTTGACCGTCAACAAATGCTCACGAGTCTCGTCCACAATGGAGTCAGTATTTGCCCGCAGTAGTTGCCCGTCCTTCTTAATCCAGCCCTTCTTGAAAGCATTTCCCTGTCCAACCTTGGCATTTTCCTTTCCAACAATTCCGGGCAAGTCGCCGATCTTCAACCCCTCCATGGCAGCCACCACGGCTTGGAAGACCTTGGCTTCATGACTGCCATTTGCGGCAATCTCCTCTCCTTCCTTGGTCAGTGCGGCAACCTCGCGCTCAATTGTTTCATATTCGACCATCTGCCGCGAGGCCAAACGGTCCAGCGCACTCTTAACATTCAATGAGGGGTGGGAGGGGAAAGCTTCGTTGGAGAGAATCGGTGTGTCGGACGCGAACAGGGCGTCCAGGATAGGGTTTGTCAGATCGGACGCCATGACTGCAGTCGTAGACCACAGGGAAATTGACGGGGTGGACGTAAAGGGGGAGTGGTGCTGAAAGCGCTAATCGAGAGCTTGATTTATGGAACAAATTACTTGCCCACTTTCGGATTTGTGACTCTTTTGGCGGCGGTCTTGTGGTTACGGTAAGTGAAACGGACCAGAGATGAAATTTAATCCCGTGACTTGACTTCTTCTCTGACCCCGCCATTCTTAAGTTCAATTGATAGTACGGAGTATACCTCCGTATATGTCCAGGGGGGGAGATAATGGCACCGAGTACTGAGAATACACCGGTGATTTTCTTCCTGATCAATATGTCAAACTGTGCGTGGTGTTTAGATCAGATTCCATGATCCCTTCACACGATCATCAAGAGAGGACTATAGCGATATAACTTAAAATTGAAGTGCATTGAAGGATCGAGTACAGGAACTGGCTGAACTCGTGTATCTACCTTACCAAATGACCGGCATCAGCTATGGACTGAGAATAAAGCTGACCTGTTCTATCATGCTGATTAAACCCTACCCTCCTCCAGAGTACTCCGTAGATTACTCTCTGTATTGAGGGATTTTTTTCTTTCGTAACCCCACTTTACTATCTGTGTCCCCTAATTGCTACTAACAAGTGGTTTGTTCACAAGTTTATAAGGGTTGTAGGACTTTTCTTCTGTAAGTGATATCGAAACGACCTGGTAAGTACTCGGTAATGGTATCATATAATTTGCTCGAGTACGTAGTACGTCCTTTCCACCCAGTCTTTCTCTCTCTCTCTCTCTCTCTCTCTCTCTCTCTAGTGCTCCCTCGCTATGATTACCGGTAGAGTTGTAGAATGTCCGGTCGTTGTAGTATATAAATAAGCATGAAAGTTACTACCCCAGAATACCTCATCAAGGAGAGTGTGATTTGACAACCTTTCATCCAACGGGCGCTAAATCGGCTTTTTCAATCCGAATGAAACAAAAGCGCAAAGCCCTCTAAACCTTGACGGAATTTATTCCAACTTCAACGCATAAGGGATCTCAGAACCTAAGGGAGAGAGGAATCCATGGTCTCTCCCGGTCCCCTACTCTAGCTCCATCTTTCATCATCAGTGGCTTATGAATAACTTGATGGGACCCGCTGGTTAGTATTTCAACGTATTACGGAGTACAGGATTCGTACTTCCAGTGGACAGGATGAATGCAGCAGTGATTATACCCGACATCTTCCATCCACACCGTTTGGGCCTTCTCCTCTATCTTATTAGTAGTAGAACCAGGCTGAGAAGATTTAACCGATGAAACTTTTGTTTGGAACATCCCAATCAGAATGAGAACAAGGGTCAGTGAAATTTATCAGGAGTCACTAGAGTTTATCAACAACCTTCTCGAGAAAAAAGGTAGTGAGTGGGTTGAGTTGTTCATTAGTATACTACTTTAGTCCGCATAATGCATCTGGCTGTGTTGTGTGTATCGTATGTATCTAGTACGGAGTACATGTATGTATGTATGTACATACATACCTACCATGTATGTATGTACATGGGTGTTGAGAAATAATTACTAAATATGATGGATCAATAGTACCTAAAGTTGATGTACGGAGTACTCCGTACGGAGTACTGTACACTGGCAGTACGGAGTACTCCCTACATATTTCATTGACTATCTATCTACTCTATTATATGACAACTACGTTTTTGCACATATACTGATATTTACGCCTGCTGTTCTACGTTCTATGCCCTGCCCTGGTGGCTCTATCCCTGATCCTTATAGCTCTATTCCTGACTCCTATCCATAGATCTGGTCTCTATGGCTTTATTTTATATTTTAATTTATCTACGTTTCTATATTTGGGTTTGTATATAGCTTAATATATTACTTTGTTTACTCTGTCTACAGCCTGTTTTAGATTAGATATATTGTTCTTGTTATAGATTGATCTATTTTAATAGTGATTTTCTTATTATTACTAATAATTAGCTCTATAGACAGGTTTTTTATAGAATCTATTTTAATTACTGTATTTATTTTTTTTTTTATTTTCTATAGATTTTATATTTCTAAATAATCTATTTCTAATTTTTATAGTTTATTCTTAGATATTATTAACATGTTTTATATTTTTCTATATCTTGCTTGTTATTTGTGGTGTTTTTTACTAATCTTTTTATATTTATTATTCTTTATATATATTTATTAGCTAGCTTTTATTCAAAGCTTTACTATATATAGTCTTTGGATATTACTTGTATAGATATTATTTACTAATTTTATAAGACTTTATATTAGAAGACTAAACAAGAATCTAGCTTTTTTTTAATAAATTTTATCTTTATAAAATATTATCTATAAAATATTATTTTGTTGCTTGTAGTCTATAAGCTATTTTATTTTTTATATAAGCTATATTTTATTATCTTTTCTAAGATTACTAAGTTCTATAATTTAATCTATTATTATAATAAGGCGCTCTGTTTTATATCTATAAACTATTATATTAATTTTAATATTATCTCTGGCTTTGGATTATTTTAGATTTATAGTTAACTATATTATCTATATAATTTATTATAGAATAAATTTAATAAGAATTCTCTTTTTACCTAGTTATAATTTTATAATCTAGAATATAAGAATATACTTTACTATAACTATAATCCTTATCTTAAGATCTATATTCTAGATTAGTTAGTTAATATAATATATAATATTAATTTTTTTATAACTCTTTATAAATCTATTTATAATTAACTATATACTATATAAAATTATAGTACTTCTATAGATTTATTATTAGTATTTAATATAAGATTAATTCTAGAAGAAAAAATAGATTACTAGTAATATAATATTTCTATAATTTCTAAAATAACTACTATTATACTTAATACTAGTAAGAATTATAGATACTATATTTTCTATAATATTGTTTTTTTACTCTACCAGTCTAAATCAGGCTTAGGATTAATATATATTAATCTAAGTTATATATTCTATCTATTATTATAATATTCTTTATTATTTTCTTATAAAAATATAGATTAATACTAGGATCTATATATATAGTTTTTTAT
>ML739319.1:0-25775 GCA_009193565.1 Aspergillus coremiiformis
AATAAATATTAATAAAAATAATTTCTTTTTATTTAGAATAATTATTAATATTTATAAATATTTTATTAAATAAAAATCTATTTTTAAAATTTATTATTTTTATTTTTCTATCTTTAGTCTTACTATCTTTTAATAAAAAAGATTTTTTTAATTAAGTTTAATATTTAATTTATTTTAAATATATTATTAGATAAGATTCTAACTAATAGTTATTCTAAATATAGATTAGAAATTACTTATTTTTTTTAGTTATTATTATTAATGTGATCCTGAGTGTACCAGGTATGTAAGATATAAGTGTAATTGGTATAGGATCACTAGTATATATATTATCTATATAAATAACTTGATATTATCAAGTTATTTTATTAATTCTTTTAGCTTAGTAGATAGATAACTAAATTATTAAAATAAAAAATTATATCTAACTTAATAATTAGTCAGAACTTGGGTATCTACTATATAGATTTAATTCTTAGAAGGGCCATTCTTTAAGAATTCAATAATATATATATAGATTATATAATATTGCTGGTTATATAATAGAGACTGGTTCTAAGCTCTAAAAATATATAAATTCTAATAACTTTAATTATATTATACAAAGCTTAGTTAATATACTATTATATAAAATTACTAACTAAGAATCTTTAGAGATTTTTATATATATTAAATAATCTATTCTATTCTTACTATAAGCTTACAGCCAAGCTTATTCTAAGTAGAGAAGGATATAATCCTAAGTATACTAGATATATAAGATATAAGTATAATTAGTATAGAATCATTAGTATATATACTATCTATACAAATAACTTGATATCATCAAGTCATTTCATTAATCCTTTTAGCTCAGCGGGCAGATGGCTGAATTATCAGGGTGGAAAATCACATTAATATAATTTTATATATATAATTATAATATCTAATTATCTAATATTCTTAGATAATTTTTATAGTAATAGACTATTACTATAAATATAGCTTAATATTTATTAGATTCCACAGAGAATCCCTGTCTACAGTTTATAGCTGGTTAGGATCGGCCTTAGGAACATTACTAGGATTATAAATAAATAAATATACTTATATTTTTTTAAAAACTTTTAAAAAATTTTATTAATATAAAATTAATAAAAATCTATAATAATAATAAAATATTTATATCAAGCTTATTAATAATAAAAAGTTCTATTACTATTAAGCTCTGCCAAGAGATTTTCTATTACTGTTAAGCTTTTTTATTTAATTCTTTATCATTTCTGACCTTCACTTAATTTAGCCTAGTATAAAAGCTCAGTGATAATAGAGAATCTTGGCAAAAAGTTCTATCACTGCTGATCTAAATCCTACCACCGCTGAGCTATATCCCTCTTTTATTAGATAGGGGACCTGTAATGCCTTGACTAGTAATAGATTAGGCGGTGTAGGGACAGATATCAATCCCGCTTGCATTAAGCATTATACTTAGAAGAATCAACTCTCTACTCATTCTAATACTGGCAATAAGCTCAATATATAAGAATACTTAATAGTTTTTTTTTATTTTATATTTCAGTGTTTTTTTATTTTCTATTATAGATATATTTCGTTGTGTTTAATGAGAATACTGATTTTTTAAAACAATAAACTTGTAGTGTATACTGCCTAAAATAATATAAAGATTATTTATCAGCCACTTTCTGTATATATACACTTAGGAATTAACTCTTATCATTCAACTACTTGCCTATAAGCGTATCATTAATAATATATATTTACTTTATAAAAAGAAGCTGTAAAATATTAAAAAATAGATTTAAATAACAAAGAAATAAGATTAATATATTTAAATAGAAAATAAATAAGAATAAATATAAATACTAAATAAGAATATAGCTTAAAGAGCTATAATCAAAAATAAAATATATTAAATATAAATACTATAGATAATAAGTAATAATAGTAAATAAATAATATAGATCTTAGTATCTTAAGAAAGATTCTAAGAAAGCCTTCTATAGAACCTCCTATACATGTTGATCAGACAGTCAGGTTGGGCAGAATGGCTGTTTGGGCTGGCACCGTGACATTAGGATCCTTACCTAGTCAATTCAGTATTTGAATATAGTAGATCCTCCGTTACAAATATTTTGGGATTTTACATCAATATGTATGTCGAATTATCAGTGGCTGGAATCCCTATCTGTGGCTATGTAAGGATCCCTATTACAGGGGATGCCTTGACATGAGGCCTCGGTGCGATACTATGGTATATATATGGGTTTGGGGATGCTCGTAGATATCTACAAGCAATGTTAGCCTTTTGGCCTAGTGGGAACCAGCCCTCTAACTGGATCCTTACAGGCTAATAGTACAAATATTCCTGGGCTGAGAGACTAGTTGCCTTTGAATTTACAAGATGCAACCGGAGGAAGCCTCATAGTCTCATTTTCATCGGTGGCTTATCAGATGGACTTGGTACTGTCGAGTACATGGCGGACTTGGTTGTAGCGCTGCAGAACAGCGAATGGTCCATGCTCTTGTTGGTCTTGTCCTCTTCTTACAATGGATGGGGTGTAGGTCGTCTTGGTAAAGATATCGATGAGATTGCACAATGCGTTCAGTACGTGCCTGACTATAAGGAATAACTTTCTGGATCTGGAAAGGTAGTTATTATAGGCCATTCAACGGGTAGTCAAGACGTGATGCACTGTCCAAACCCGAGACCGAGATATCCGGTTTTGGATACGGAGTTTGAACCATTGACTAGATCTCCAGTCAATGGTGCCATTATACAGGCACCTGTTTCCGACAGGGAAAGTATTCTCTCGGTACTGCAAGACAGCACGGACTGAGACAGTCCAGAAACCATGCGAGAGCTTTACTGTCAAGCGGTTACAGATGCAAAGAGAAACACCTACAAGGATGGTGATACCATCGAAACTATCCTCCCGCTCTCCATGACTGCCAGGATCGGATACCCGTCCGCTACCGCTGTCAGCAGTCGCCGGTTCCTTAGTCTAGCTAGCCCCGGCAGCCCACACCAGCCCGACGAGGACGACCTGTTCAGTTCGGACCTGAGTGACTAACAAACCCAACAGCCCTTTGGTGTTATTGGTTCGCGCGGGCTTCTACGATCCAAGACCATGGTGCTGTACTCGGGAAGAGATCGGTTTGTGCCACCGCGGGTGGACAAGCAGTTATTGTTGAAACGGTGGGCCACTACGGGGGCCAGTTCTGGCACCCGAAAAGTATGATTATCCCCAATGCTTCGCATGCGCCGAGTGATTGGGATCAGGCGGAGCCAAGGCGGATTTTGGTCGAGAGGGTCACCGAGTATCTGGATGAGGTGACGAAAACAGGTTGGAGGTTCTAGTGCTGGTCTAGCGCCTCCTTCCCCTACTTACTCTCAATATTAGTTCTTTAATGAAAACTCTGTAAGGAGTAGATCGTTTTCGCCAGGGTGGCAGCGCAGTGCCAGAGAAGGTGCTTTTGTACGTTCATTGTAGTGGATGACTAACTCCATGTCGATCCATGATCTTTGAAAACACTTCATTTTTCGTTTTCATTGAATGCCGAGGCAAAGGAGGTATATATCCCGGGCTATATAGGTAGTCTGAAGTGGATCAATATAATCAACCAAATTCAATGGAGCTTATGCATAAACGGGCGGCATGAGGAGTGGATCCGATCTGTAGGCTGTACTCCGTAGCACGATATTACTAAGATAATGCGCCAGCGCGCGCTTGCTTCCTGGTGCTTGACATAAGTACTAGCAGAGCATGATCTGCTGTTTTTGATTGTCGTAATATTCATGACCATTTCATGGTTGAGACTAGGTAAGAAATAAGAATATTGCGGTGTGTGGGAAGTTTGAACTTGGATTGACTTGCCTGGGGAACTACAGTACATGATGTATGTATGTATGTATGTATGTACATACATACGTCGGAATTCAAGGCTAGAATTGCCTCGAATGAGTCGAGTTGAGCTCAGTCTAGTGTCGCAGCTTAATTAAGCAAGCATTACTCCGTACCAAGGTCATTAATGATCTATCAATTTTCGTTGGGGCAAGGCTCAATACGAAGTAGATAAATATACGGAGTACGGAGTAAGGTATGATTATATACCTACTACGGAGTACTCCGTACTAACGGTGGTTACCTAAGTACTCCGTATATGCCACGTAAAAGCGGTCTACTAACCAGCTGACTCGTTGAATGGTGGGAAACGTCCGTGCGTTGCAGGCGACTGAGTCACGAACGTAAGCCGGAGTTAAAGCTAAATCGCCATACGGAATTAAAGCTAAACGGACACCATAACGAGACATCCACCCATCCGCTAATGTATGGATCCATGCCGTGTATGTCCACGGTACCCAATTGCAACTAGTACTATCTACTCCGTACGGCGTACGGTACGGAGGAGTATTGAGGTCCTTTTTATCCATTATCTAAACCCCGTTGGTCGGGTCCACGGTCTCCGGCGGGCTAGAATTTTTACTTCTTGAATTAGTAATTGAACCCGGGGCATCGCCAATCACAGAATATCATGTCTATGGGCAGCAAACCCCGTTCCACTTTTGGAGTAATGCTGCTTATCTCCGCCACACTACTCCGTACGGAGTATACCGAATTGGAGGGATCCCGCCTTTCATTGTCCCCAACTGACCTTCGAAAGTCATTCAACTTCTCTCTTTGTTCTTTCGCCATCTCGTCCCAAAGGAGATCCTTTTTGCTCAATCCTCTGTTGTCTGATCGCACATAAGCATCGGATATAAGTGATCCTTTCATCCGCAGAGGAATACTAGATTTTCCGCTCTATTCAAGTTGACTCAAGTTGACTCAAATGTCCACATATATCCACTTCGGGGCCCACCAGAGCTCCTGCGGGTGAGCAATCGTTTTCAAGCCTGTTTCTGGTCGACGGATATTCTCCTCTCATTCTGCCTTCTGATTGACCGGTTTAATCCGTCTGTTCCGTTCCAGAGATGTACGTCTACGTACGGAATACTACCTCGTACCTACAGTTGAGGATCCGATTGGGGCCTCATTCACCTGCCACGGGTCTGACAAATCCAAAGAATTTTCTCCCGTTGTGTGGAGTTCAAAGTAATGCACCTAGCCCTTGATATAAATCATGATGCAATGACATCGTCTTCTTCAACTTCCTGTGGCGCTTCAGGGCCGTTGTTGGTACATAACTGAGGATTCTCTTCATTCTCCCAAAGCGCGTTCAGAAGAAGGTCCCCTTTTTCTCCAGTTATTTATTCCATTTTTGTGTGATTCATTCATTCATTCTTTTCCTGTATATATTCGCATATATATATATCTATATCTACTAAACTGCAAATACCCGTTATTTGGAATCCTTTGGTATCATCTGACACCTTTCACCTACTTTTACAATTGACGGGAGAATTCCACAGATATTGAATCGGACGGATCTCTCTTTCTAATCCTATATTCAACACCCAGTCGCGCATCCATATCTGGCTTGAGATATCGCAACGTGAATCGAGGCCAATTCCAAAATGGCCGGCGAAGGTCGTCAGCCTGAGACATCATCGTCCAATGCGACTGCGGCTCCATATACTCACGCCATAGCTTCGGCACATACACTGAGTTCTTTGGACTCGGCCGCGACAAGTGAAACCGATGTGTCGGCCGACGCGAGATGGGGTGAACGTGACCAAGGAGACCATGTTTCCCGTAGGGGGGCGATGGAGGATTTTAAAGAGATGAGGAGAGAAGTGACTAAACTCAGTCTTCATCGAACTCGTTCAGCCAAAGACCCTTCTCAATTGGGTTCTCGGGCCTTGGCTCGGGATGAGGAGAAGGCGATTGAGGATGAACAGTCGTCGTCTGTGGATGACTATGAGGGTGGGTTCGATCTTAGCGATTTCTTGATGGGTGGTCATTTGGAACGACGAACGACGGCAGGAGAGCCAGCGAAGAAGATAGGCGTTGCCTTCAAGAATGTCACCGTGAAAGGGGTCGAGATGGGTGCTTCCTTCGTCCGGACCTTTCCTGATGCTGTCGTTGGAACTTTTGGCCCCGATATATACAATATAGTTTGCCGGTTCGTACCTGCTCTCCGCTTTGGGAAGCGTCCTCCGGTAAGAGACTTGCTCCATGATTTCAGTGGAGCTATCAGGGAAGGCGAGATGATGCTAGTGCTTGGTAGGCCCGGCGCTGGCTGTTCTACCTTCCTAAAGACTATTGCCAACGACCGGGGAGCTTTCGCCGCCGTTGAGGGTGAGATCAGCTACGGTGGCCTCTCGGCGGAAGAGCAGCATAAGCATTTCCGTGGGGAGGTGAACTACAACCAGGAGGATGATCAACATTTTCCGAACCTCACTGTCTGGCAAACGCTGAAGTTTTCCTTGATTAATAAGACAAAGAAACAGGACAAAGCAAGTATCCCAATTATTATCGACGCGCTTTTGAAGATGTTCGGCATCACTCACACTAAGAACACCTGGGTTGGTAATGAGTATGTCCGCGGTGTGTCTGGTGGAGAGAGAAAGCGTGTCAGTATTGCTGAAACGCTCGCGACGAAGTCTTCGGTGGTTTGCTGGGACAATTCCACAAGAGGATTGGATGCCAGTACTGCTCTAGATTATGCCAAGTCGCTTCGCATTATGACAGACGTCAGCAAACGGACTACTTTGGTTACTCTATACCAAGCTGGTGAAAGTATCTATGAACTAATGGACAAGGTCTTGGTGATCGACGCGGGACGTATGCTCTACCAAGGTCCCGCCAACGAAGCAAAACAATACTTTGTGAACCTTGGGTTCTATTGCCCCGAGCAATCTACAACTGCCGATTTCCTCACTTCCCTTTGTGACCCCAATGCTCGTCAGTTTCAGCCAGGCCGCGAAGCGTCGACACCAAGGACCGCTGAAGAGCTCGAGGCGATCTTCAAACAGAGTGACGCTTACAAACGGATCTGGAACGAAGTTTGTGACTACGAGAAGTTGCTTCAGGACACCAACCAGGAAGATACCCACCGCTTCCAGAAAACTGTGGCTCAGTCGAAGAGTAGGACAGTGTCGAAAAAGTCCCCTTACACGGTTTCTATTGTTAGACAAGTTTCGGCTTGTGTACAGCGAGAGTTTTGGCTCCTGTGGGGGGACAAGACCTCTCTGTATACAAAATACTTTATCATTGTCTCCAACGGTCTTATTGTTGCTTCCCTGTTTTACGGTGAATTGCTAGATACCAGCGGAGCTTTCTCGCGCAGTGGTGCTCTGTTCTTTTCGATTTTGTTCCTTGGCTGGCTGCAGCTGACGGAACTGATGCCTGCAGTTTCTGGACGTGGTATCGTCGCACGTCACAAGGATTATGCCTTCTACCGTCCGTCTGCCGTGTCGATCGCTCGAGCTGTTGTAGATTTCCCAGCTATCTTCTGCATGGTTGTGCCGTTCACCATCATTGTCTATTTCATGACAGGACTTGACCTGGATGCTTCCAAGTTCTTTATTTACTTCTTGTTTGTATATACGACGACGTTCTGTATCACCTCCATGTATCGCATGTTCGCGGCACTGTCTCCGACCATCGACGATGCCGTTCGGTTCGCTGGTATTGCTCTAAACGTGTTGGTTCTGTTTGTTGGTTATGTTATTCCCAAGCAGGGGCTCATTAATGGCTCTATTTGGTTTGGTTGGCTATTTTACGTGAACCCGATTGCCTACAGTTACGAGGCAGTCCTTACGAATGAATTCTCTAACCGAGTCATGCCATGTGCTCCTTCACAGCTCGTGCCTCGGGGTCCGGGTGTGGATCCAAGATACCAAGGCTGTGCTCTCACAGGGTCCCAGCTTGGCCAGACAGATGTTTCAGGGAGCCGGTATCTCGAGGAAAGCTTCCAATTGTAAGTATCCGGCGTGCGTTACTACCCAGGTATCATACTTACATACCATAGTACCCGGCACCATTTGTGGCGCAACTTTGGTGTGGTCATCGCTTTCACGGTTCTCTACCTCTTGGTCACTGTCATTGCGGCTGAAGCTCTCTCGTTCGTTGGAGGCGGTGGCGGCGCGTTAGTCTTCAAGAAGTCCAAACGTTCCAAGAACCTCAAAGTGCAAAATGGGAAAGGAAACGATGAGGAGCAGGTACAAACAACAGGCGACAATGCAGCACTATCACGTGGAGAAGCAAAATCCTCTGGCAACGACGAGTCTATCAACACCATCTCAGCCGGCGATCGAATTTTCACCTGGTCCAATGTAGAATATACAGTACCATATGGAAATGGAACGAGAAAGCTTCTTAATAGCGTCGACGGTTTCGCAAAGCCGGGAGTTATGATTGCTTTGATGGGTGCTTCTGGAGCAGGCAAGACAACCCTTCTCAACACCTTAGCTCAGCGTCAGAAGATGGGTGTGGTTACCGGCGATATGCTTGTTGATGGTCATCCTCTCGGCCCTGATTTCCAAAGAGGTACTGGTTTCTGTGAGCAGATGGATCTTCATGACAATACGGCGACCATCCGGGAGGCCCTTGAGTTCTCGGCACTTCTTCGTCAGGATAGGAACACCCCACGTCAAGAGAAGCTTGACTATGTCAATCAGATTCTCGATCTTTTGGAGTTGGTTGATATTCAGGACGCTATCCTTGGCTCTCTCAACGTCGAGCAGAAGAAGAGAGTAACTATCGGTGTCGAGTTGGCTGCGAAGCCGAGCCTTCTTCTATTCTTGGATGAGCCCACCAGCGGTCTCGACAGTCAAGCGGCATTCTCTATCGTGAGATTTTTGAAGAAGCTATCCACAGCGGGTCAGGCCATCATGTGCACAATCCACCAGCCGTCGTCCATGCTAATCCAGCAGTTCGATATGGTCCTGGCTCTTAACCCGGGTGGAAACACATTCTATTTCGGACCTATTGGCCCCGGAGGTCGCGACGTGATCAAATACTTTGCAGACCGCGGTGTCGTTTGCCCACCGTCGAAGAATGTCGCAGAATTTATCCTTGAGACGGCAGCGAAGGCAACGAAGAAGGATGGCAGATCTATTGATTGGAATACAGAATGGCGAAATTCTGAAGAGAACCGCCGCATGTTGGACGAAATCCAGAAGATCAGGAAAGAGCGCAGCAAGATTCCAATTGCTGAGAAAGACGTCGACTACGAATTTGCTGCTCCCACGTGGACACAGACTGTTCTACTCACTCAACGGCTCTTCAGGCAGTACTGGAGAGACCCATCGTACTATTACGGAAAGCTGTTCGTTAGTGTCATTATTGGTATTTTCAACGGATTCGTAAGCAGCATCCCGGCTTTCCCAGGCACATGCACTACTGACTAGCACAGACCTTCTGGATGCTCGATAATTCCATCAGCAGCATGCAAGACCGCATGTTCTCCATCTTTGTGATCATTCTTATCCCTCCTATTGTCTTGAACAGTGTGGTTCCCAAGTTCTACATCAACCGTGCCCTTTGGGAAGCCCGTGAGTATCCCAGCCGTATCTACGGATGGGTTGCCTTCTGCACCGCGAACATCGTTTGTGAAATCCCGATGGCGATTGTTTCTGGCCTGGTCTATTGGCTCCTGTGGTACTACCCAGTTGGCTTTCCTACGGACTCGAACAGTGCAGGATACGTCTTCCTCATGTCGATGCTCTTCTTCTTCTTTCAGGCCAGCTGGGGTCAGTGGATTTGCGCCTTCGCCCCGTCATTCACTGTGATCTCCAACGTAAGCTCCTGCCTCCCATGACCAGCTCTACCTATCATACTGACAACACTTCTCTCAGGTCCTCCCGTTCTTCTTTGTCGTGATCAACTTATTCAACGGCATCGTCCGTCCATACAGAGACTACCCAGTCTTCTGGAAATACTGGATGTACTACGTCAACCCAGTGACCTGGTGGCTTCGAGGCGTGATCTCAAGCATCTTCCCCTCCGTCCACATCGAGTGCGCCTCAAAGGAAGCCACATACTTCAACCCTCCACCAGGCTCCACCTGCCAACAATACGCAGGAAACTTTGTCTCCAATATCGCAGGTGTGGGATACCTGGTCAACCCGGATGCCACGGAAGGCTGCCGATACTGTCCCTTCGCCAATGGCACGGAGTACATGCAGACGCTCAATGTCCACGACGGTGATAAGTGGAAATGCTTTGGTATCTTCCTGGCCTTTGTCATTATCAACTGGGCGCTGGTTTACTTCTTCATCTATACTGTCCGTGTTAGAGGCTGGTCCTTTGGAATCGGATACCTCTTTGGCGGACTGGGTATGATTATTGATCGTGTCAAGACGGTATTCTCGAAGAAGTCTGAGAAAGCTCGGAATTAATTTGTAATTGGTGTTCTGTTTCTGGTTGAAACACTCAAAATTGAAAGAAAGCAGGAATCAAAAAAAAAACGACGTTAAAGATAAAAGAACCCGAAAGACAGGTGGCATAATCAATGATATCAAGAATGGGCATGGATAGAAAGGCATTTTGTTCATAGACAGCATTAGGAGTTTTTCTCTGTATAGAAAAGAAAACATTCATCCTACAACCTGCAACTCTGATTGTTTGAGGGAAGTAGTAATCTAGTCTCAGGCCAAGTCATACTCCCATCTCTGCACAGAACCAAGGCTTGCGGTTCGGTCCGTACGTAGGTGCTGGAAGACGCATTGGCACAGGAACAGTACCTTTGAAGACATCCAACATGGTCCCAGATTCATTATTTGGGGTTGTGCTCTGCTCCGTCAGGGCGTCTTCTTTACTAATGACAGGTATGAGCACACCACATTCCCAGTTTCGACAGTTGAGCTTTGGTTCCTTCGTTGTCCGGTCTTGAACGAGACGTCCCCTGATCATTGTCAGTGGGCTGGATTGAAAGGGAGTGTGATATGATGAGCGTTATATGAACATTACCCACCAGGCACTTTCAGAAAGATTCGCACTTCCCACGTAAGCCCAGGCTCGGCATTTGGAGTTATTAGATAGCGTCACCGGTTCGTCCGGTCTTACGTAGAGAATCTAAATCGTTACAGCGTAAGCACGGTGCCTTATCCTGCGTTTATTAAAGCCCGACAACTTACTTTATTATGCATGAGTAGCCCTGGTCTCTGGCTTACGCAGTCGCGCAGTACTTGGCGAGGAAATTTCGGGCCCGTGTACCACTTTGGCTGGAAGCAAATTGTGCCTGCACTTTGTGGTCCACCCTTTGTGTCATTTACTGTTGTCTCTGAGGGGAAGTAGACTCTGAATCGATCTCTCCACTCTTCGGCCGTAGTTTTATCAATAAGTTGCGAAGGGTTGCTTCGGCTCCGGACCGGGAATGACTTGGCGTTTCTGAGGATGTATTCCGTCGTTCCATCGTCGCCTAGACATAAAGTTATCATCCCCTGCCATATTGTGATGCTGGATATCGCGCTCGGTGGATGCTCACCTTGACATGCAAGATACATAGACCTCAAGAACTCGTCGGTTAAAGAGCCAATAGACGATGCCTACTACATATCAGGAAGTTCTCTGGTCATCAGATATGCTCATAAACTTACTACGAAGTCAATATTGAGAGAACTAGACGATCGCAGGCCAAGAGCATCCACTGAACGACCCAAGCCACAATACCCTGTCCGTCGCCATGAGTCTCCTGTATGCGAGCCACCACTAGATGGAATTAGATCTCAGGCCTTGGTGCCAACGGAAGAGCTTACATAGTGTGGACGAATGCAATATGAGCAGTTTTACTGAAATCATATTCAGTGAGTTTGTTGATGACATTCTCATGTAAAGTGCTAGCTTTCAAAAAGTAAGCCAGTTCGTCGTGGAAGGCTGTTTTCGTAAACTCAGAAGTTTTATCGCTTCTCTTAGGAAGGTCAATGACAAAAATACTCTAGATATTGGTTAGCGAATAGTAGAGCATGAGGTCAAATAATGCGGTACATTTTCCATAAAACCGCCTATCTCACCCCAGTCATATGGGGTTAAGTTGGCAGTCGGGACCACAATTCGGGCGTATCCGGAGTAGAAGAGTAGCATAAGCTTTGAGTGCATGCAATTCACTTGGGCACCCATTGGTGGAAAACATAATCGGAGGTTTGTCATAGAAGCCGTCTCGGACGTGTATTGGAGCTTCTAGTATCATGGAGATGGTTAATTTCATACACAGACAAGTGAGTATCAAGACGGGCAACCGAAAGGACTTGGGGGAGGGGGTAGCAGGCATAGCCAAGCCAGGCAACAACTGTGTGGATAATGTTGAACAACCTACTGTAGAGTCATCCTTAGCTTGCATCACCAGATAACATCTAGTTTTCGCTATATCCAACTTGGAAAAGACCCATTCCATATCCCACATGAACGAGCTGAGAATAGCAAGGCATAAATCGGATTTTTGGAATACTTCTTCGATTTTAATATCATCACCCTGCCGGCGGCAACCAACGGCCCATGTTTTCTTGATGATCCCTTCAGGAAACTGAATCGACGGACTAGGGGAAGGGTGCTGTGCATATTGCACGTTTGCCACTGGTGTTGTACGCGAAGAGTTTGATTCAGAAGACGCATCAACCACCGATCGGGCCAGATTTGGCTTTGAGGGTGTTTCCATTCTTGAGCGCTTTGCATCTCGCTGGTCATCCAGTACAAATTCTTCGGCTTCTCTTTTCTTAAGTCGTGCCAGGCGCTCTTCCTCCATCTGCTTTCTATTCAAGCCCAATAAACCGGTCACTTTCGCCGGTGTGTGTATGCCTGCCGGGACTTCGTCTCTCTTGGGTAAAGGAGCGTTGGAAGGTTTACATTCATTGTTCTCCTCAGTAGGTGGAAAGTGTTGTCCCAAACAGCTATTTTCATCTTGAATAGCACCTTGCATAGACAGTTCAATTGCCTTCTTGAGATCTTCATCTTCATCGTCATCGTCATCGTCATCGTCATCGTCATCGTCATCTCCTTCACCAGAGTCTGTCTCATCTTCGTCCGTGTCAGAGACGATGACCGAGTTTGATTTGGGAAAGACAGGTACCACGTCATCATCAGAGTCAGCGGTCAAATCAACGATTTCAGGGTGGTGCTCATCATAAGTGCTGTCTTCATGGCTACTCAAATCTCTCAGAGAGGCAGCAATTGCTGCTCTCAGATCGGGATCATTCATATCGTTGGAGCTCATGTTTAAATCCACGGAGATTTCCAACAAGGTATTAAACCAATACGATAGGAAAATGGTGAAGATAACTCCTTTTGGGGTATTATGCAGCTAGTAGACAGAGATTCACCATGCTCTGAAAACAATGATGGGGTCAGAGGAATTACTATCTGTGTTTATGGTTCGACAGTAGGAACTCACTGAAGTCTTTGTTCTCTGGGTAGTAAATTCTTCAACAAAAGAGAAATCAAGAAACAAAAAAAAACCCCTCCGGGAAAGGCTGTAACACTAGAAGATGAAATGGGAACAGATCTAAAAGAAACCGAGTCCAATGCATTGGAATGATGTGCAAGTGAAAGCGTAGAGAGCGGAGTCTGTCCAATGAGATCTCGCCGGCACCACGTGATCTCCAAACATCGGACGTATTTGGTCATAAGTTACTACCCAGGTAAAGTACTATACTCTATACCTATACTCTTAGAAAAGATTATTATCTTGGTAGGAATATAATTGTAGACGAAATTGGGGTGAAAGTTACATTAGAATACATTTCTAATTTCCAGAAAGGCACTTTGAAGGAACTTAATCACTTAGTAAGTAGTAGATTGTAGATTGACCTCTCCTTCTAGGTAGTTCAGCATTTATACTAGGTACTGAACTCGGAGTAGTAACTTAAGCTTCACTTCTTCAACAAAAACTTAGGAATCGTCACTGTCTTTCATCAGTGGATAGTCCACATTATCACAGTGAGTGCACTGAGATCATTGTCCAATGGCTCGCCAGGTAGTATCGCAAGGCAACCTATTGCGTGAAACCACCTACAGTCCACGGTCCCAGTAGTAGCTTCCTATTCTAAGTACTTGTGTACAAACTACGTACTACTAAACAACCTTACTGAATCAATATGTTGCATACTATGGTTTGGGGAACAGTTTTATTTATTTGTTTTTGTTTTGTTTTTGTTTTTTTCATCCCACAGGCTATCTCCTATACTCCAGTCATTCTTCAAATTATTCATAGGAAGAAGACTACTTCCTATACATGTATTAGTTGAAAGCATGGATCTAGATCCTCAAGAAACGGGAACTTCAGAGCTTACACAAGAACCCAGCCTACAGTCCTCGAGCACACCAAAGTACAATCGCCTCGATCCAAGTAAGCCAGGGTAGGTTGTCTCATCCTCCAACTACTGTTGTTAAATAACATAACCTCTAGAATCTTCATTCGCTTCTATGACAAAGTCGATCAAGGCGGTATCACTCGACTTGCACCGTTCGCTGAACAGGTAGACTATCATGAGGCTATTCTTTCGGAGGCGTGCAAGATGGTCAGAAGACCAGTGATTATCGGTCACCCCTATTTTACCTGTTATCTTTATCGTCTGCCGATCGAGGTACGGATCAAGATTTATACTGTCTTATTTTCATATGGCGGGCCTGCACTTGAGATCGGGAGGCTCAAACACACAGGAATCGGAAATCTAGCAATCCTGAGAACATCACACCTCATCTACCACGAAGCTTCCATTGCTCTATACCATTCACTTAGTTACCGTAAGCTGTTTCTCAGAGCGTTTGGCCGTGCCTCTGCAACCCTTCTCAGACGTCATCCAAAGCCATTGCGGTGCTGCCGCTCTCAGCAATACGACGTCAACCTTGAATATCCTTGTCGTACCGGATACCTAAACTGGCAGAAATCACTGGGATCCGTTGTGTTCTTGATTGGGGCCGAAAATCCCACAGTGGCTTTGCATCGTCGTCGGGGATTTTTAGAATTCATTACAGCTTTGAAAGCGGCTGAGCCCTTGCGTATCCATTCGTTGTCCGTTATCGTGACAGATAACTGGAACTTGCCAGGTTTCAATGAGAAGGACTTAGTCAACGCCTTGTTTAGCGGCGCGTTCAAATTTTTCGGAAGGCTAAAGTTTCGCGGTTTTACTAGCAAAGAGAGAGTACGCTTGTGCGATCTTGTCGACGCTATAAAGAGTCCCCCCTTGAAGATTGAGCGGCCAAAGACAAAGATAAAGGGACCGGGCTTCTCGATTTGGGTTTGTAAGTGTCCGTCCCTCTTTGTCCTTTTTGCAATTAGATGCATTGGAGCACAAGGTCTACTATTGTCAAGAAAACATCCCGATCAGCATCAGCGGTCTCGAGCCCAAGTCCAACGACTAGAAGACGCTTTTCATTCGGCGTTTTCGTCACAATGGCACTAGCTATCTGGCGAGCATATAGCTGACCAATTGTGTCATGCCCAGGAACATGGCCTCCAAGCAGTGAAGTAGCAGTAAGACTACTGATCGGAAGAAGGCTCTCATCAGAGTCTTGGATGGTGTGAGCGCCATCAGTTCCAGGATTTCTGTTTTCTAATGGTACATGTAACTGTCATCCGTTAGTTGGATATCTGACAAGAGGTTTTTTTAGTTGTGGGCCACGGACCCAATGACCAAGTCTGCCCTTCTGTGAAATTGTTACCAAAATTCGGTCATTGAAGTTCATGCACATGACATCTGTCTGGGTACCGTTCACCAATCCAGAAACTTGCTTTGTAGCAGCAGGAAAGGGAAGGTTTAACGGTTCTTGAAGCTCACTGAGATTGAAAGCCTCAGCCATGATGGAGGACTTGTGTTGGTTCACACACAAATGTATTGAAACACTAATAGTGTACTTAGGAGAGTCTGAGAGGTTACATTCAAGTACTCCGTACTCCGTAGTAAAGCAAGATATGTGGGCGGTGAGTGTCATCCTCACCGCTTTGTGGCAGAATCTCTCCGCCGCTTATTTTTTTTCCCGCCGCCTTCGAAATTTCCGATTGACCGTCACCACAAAGCTCGTCAATCGGCTTTCTCTATATTTATCTTCTCCTTTGTTTCCCAGTGTAGACAGAGGTATTCTCGCCCCTACACAATGCCTAAATTTGTCCCTCGTCAGAGGAAACAAAAGCACAGGCAGAAGGAAGCGGCGAATACTGCGGTCGACAGCAATGCCGCCGAGATTTTGCCTATCTCCAAAAAAGACAAGGAAGCCAAAAGGCAAAAGCTTCGAGAGGAATTGAGAGCACAACACACAAAAATTTCCGGGAAAAAGCAAAAACGGTTAGATAAATATATTGTATGTAGGTTCGATGCAAGAAGTAAACTGCGCGGTATATTATCCATTCTGACCAGCTTTGCAGGAAAATAAACTCAAAAAGGAAGAAAATGTTGAGCTTCTCAAGAAGCTTGAAACATCAACGATTGACACCTCCAATTTCGAGAGTTCCAGAGAAATAGGAAAGCGCAAAAGGCTCGATGAAGATGGTTCAATTGTAGCGCCAACATATACACATGATCGGGCTCCCGATGCCGAGTTATCGGGAGACGAAACAGATGATTCACTTCCCCCGTTTGGAACGACTTCTACCATTCATAAAGCACAAGAACCCAAGGAGAAGCCGGCAGAAAATATCGCGGTCGGTAGCGGGTTGAAGCGCCCTCTCGAACTCGGAGCGGATGGGTTTCCCGTCCTCAAAAAGCGTAAACGAGCACCGAAACTAAAGTCGAAAGCCATCAAGGTACAAGAGTTACCATGGGACGGATTTGACTCTGGCGAAGACGAAAATAAAAGCGAGAATGACAATTCCTCCGATGATCGGAATCGTGAAGACGAAATGGTGGGGACACGGGATGAGGGAGATGAAGATGAAGGCGATGAGTCTTCTGAGCAGTCTTCTGAGGACGATGAAAGCGGGAATGAGGATGAGGATGATGAAGAGGTAGATGAAGACGAAGACGAAGAGGACGAGGACGAGGACGAGGACGATGACGATGACGATGATACTGGCAACCAGCCTCGCGAGTCCGCGTTCAAAGCATGGGCCAGACAACAGATCAACGAGACAGTGGGCTTCAAGCCTACCACTGGTCCAATCGTGCCAGAAGAGCAGCCTTTTGGTCCCAAGCCAAAGGAAAAGCCCGTGCGAAATACCATCTATGAAGAAGAGCCACTGCCCGCGGAACTTCAAGTTACCAAAGGCAACCCTTACAGAAAAGCGTTTCATGTCCAGGTTGACCGCTCGGAGGATATACAAAACACACGGTTAGGGTTGCCAGTTGTTGGAGAAGAACAGAAAATTATGGAAGCAATCTATAACAACTCTTCAGTCGTCATATGGGGAGCTACTGGTAGCGGGAAAACCACCCAATTACCACAGTTTTTGTTCGAAGCTGGCTTTGGCAACCCAGATAGCCCTAACCCAGGCATGATTGCGGTAACTCAACCCCGCCGAGTTGCTGCTGTCAGTATGGCGAAACGTGTGGGTGACGAGTTGGGACAATTTTCCGACCAGGTTTCGTATCAAATTCGCTTCGAGAGCACTGTCTCTAAAAAGACCGCAATTAAGTTTATGACTGATGGTATCCTGATCCGAGAAATCGCAGAAGACTTCTTGTTGAACAAGTATTCTATCATTGTGATCGATGAGGCTCACGAGCGCAGCGTTAACACGGACATCCTTATCGGCATGGTGAGTCGTATTGTCGATTTGAGGAAAACTATGAGCGAGGAAGATCCATCTGCGAAACCTTTGAAGCTCGTGGTGATGTCTGCTACTTTACGTATCTCCGACTTTACCCAAAATCCCAATCTCTTCCGTCAGGGACCGCCCCCTTTGGTCCAAGCAGAAGGCCGCCAGTACCCAGTTACAGTGCACTTTTCTAGACGGACACGTCGCGATTATGTTGAGGAGGCATTCCGGAAGGTCTCGAGAGGCCACCGTAAGCTGCCCTCAGGAGGCATGCTTGTCTTCCTGACAGGACAGAACGAAATCCGACAACTATCCAAGCGCTTGAAGCAGGCCTTCAAACCTACGCAGCGGGGTGGCGAAACCGATGCTAAAGTACAGATCTCTGCAAATGATGTACCATTGGAAGCGGAGGATCTAGACATAGGGAATTTTGATCTATCCAATGTTGCCAACGAAGATGAAGATGATAGCGACCTTGAGATTACCGGTCTAGATAACGATGAGGATGAAGACGACGGCTTTGATCTGGGCGAAGAAGCAATGGGCGCATCTACCCGAGTGCATGTCCTGTCATTGTACTCCCAACTCCCCACCAAGGAACAGCTGAGAGTTTTCGAACCACCACCCGAAGGCTCACGACTTATCATTCTAGCAACCAACGTGGCCGAGACTAGTTTAACAATCCCAGGTATTCGATATGTGTTCGATTGCGGACGAGCCAAGGAGAAACAGTACGACTTGTATACAGGAGTACAGAAGTTCCAAGTCAATTGGATCAGTAAAGCCAGTGCCAATCAAAGAGCAGGGCGAGCTGGTAGAACTGGACCTGGCCACTGCTATCGACTATACTCATCCGCAGTTTATGAAAATGAGTTTGCCCAATACACAGACCCAGAGATTTTGCGGACACCAATTGAAGGTGTTGTGCTCCAAATGAAGAGCATGGGCCTTCATAATGTTATCAACTTCCCATTCCCCACGCCTCCTAGTCGCCAGGGTCTGGCAAAAGCTGAGAAGTTGCTCAAAAATCTTGGTGCTCTCACATCTGATGGCAAAGTCACACCAATCGGTCATCGTTTGTCTACGTACCCTCTGTCCCCGAGGTTCGGCAAGATGTTGCATATTGGTCATCAGCACGGCTGTATGCCCTACGTTATCGCGCTGGTCGCAGCCATGGCAGTCGGAGAACTTTTTGTTCCAGAGAACCAGATCGATCCGGTTCCCAAGGGCGATGGCAGAAAGAATGACGGAGTGTATACGAACTCGGATCGTTTGGAAGACACAGCTCGAGAACAACGTCACAAGGACTATTCGAGAGCTCACCGACTTTGGAGTAAGCACGATGATACTTCCGATGCGTTGAAGTATTTGTCGGCGATTTGTGCCTATGGATATGCTTCCAATGGGGAATCATTCTGTGAAAAGATGTTCTTGCGTGGCAAGGGATTCAAGGAGGCTACACAGCTAAGAAGTCAATTGACAGATATAGTACGGGCCAATAACCCTGGAGTTATCGAAGCGTACCAGCCACGTTTACCACAGCCGTCTGAGAAGCAAATAAAGGCTCTGAAGCAGATTGTCACAGCTGGATTCATTGACAATGTCGCCATTCGGGCTGATTTATCTCCCGTGCCACCTGAAATACACCGTACACCAAAGAGAGCGATTGATGTTCCATACTTGACTCTATTCAAATCTCGCGAGGAGCCAGCCACGGAACTCGATGAGAAGGCTGTCTACGTGCACCCGTCATCTATCCTTGCGAGTCTTTCACCCAAAGAAATGCCGCAATACATCATATACTCCCATCTTCAGCAATCATCTCCATCGCTCGTATCTACAGAAGTACCCAAAGTCAGAATGTTCCCGCTCGTTTGCCCGAGCGGATTACAGCTCTCTGCCATTGCACACGGCACCCCATTAATACAATACGGTAAACCTATTGGGAAATTAGAGTCGATTGATGGAATTCCGCCACGCAGGGCGTGTTGGGTGATCCCGTCAATGGTGAGCGAGGCTGGACGTGGAGGGTGGCCTCTGCCAGCCAAGAAGGTAGTTCAAAAGAAGGACCTTAAAGAAGGCTGGATAATCGAAAAGTTTGGCGCTTAACTGTATATAATGTGAGAAAAGGTAGTGTAACAACTTCTACAAAGCTATCAAAGCCATCACCAGGGTTGTCAAGAAATATGCTCGGTGCTTCATTCCGTATGAACCAAAAACCTGGCTACTGTAGAGAAGAATCAAGTGTGGTTAGTAACTCCCAACGCCACGAACCAATTCGAACCTCATCCCAAATTGAACAAAAACCAGCACGATAAAGTCAAGGACGTTCCCGTTCCCTCTCACGCCTCCTCTCATCCCAATCCCGGCGCCCACTCGAAATCTCCCCAGTCTCCCTATCCTCCTTGATCCCCAACGCCTTCCGTAACCGCTCACTCTCCTCAATCTTCGCCTCAGCAAGTTCATGAACCTGATACGACTTGAACTGCCTCCTATCCCTCGGCGGCAAATCCCTCGCAGACCGTCCACCCCTCCGTACCCCCTCCCCAACCTCCTTACTCTTTCTCTCCTCCTCCCCCTCCATCTCCTTCACCAACCTCTCCCGCAAAGCCCCACAACGCTCCTCAATCTCCTCCTCCGACAAACTCTTCCCTCCCTCTTGGTCCCCCTCCGCAATCCGTTCGTTCTCCTCCTCCAACCGTTCCCTCTCCTCCATAACCTTCACTTCGATCGCTCGCCGCCGATCATGCTCGAGAATCTGCTTGTCAGGCTGCCGCTGCTTGAATGGTCGTCCGCTGTCGCTGTTCGCCCCAACTGGCGGGTATGGCGCACCGTAGCCTGCGTTGCGGTGCTTGATGAACGCCCAGTTCTTCTGGACATAGCCGGACGTGCCGCTTCCACGCGGGGTCGAAAGACCGACGTTGGAAGACATCTTTCTTCCGTTTGATTATTTATTTGTATGGGAAGGGGTTTCCTTCGTTGTGAGAGAGTAGGGAACAAGGTAGTGATGGGTGGGTGTTGATCGTGGAATAGGGAGAAAGGTTCGTGGATTAATCCAGGACAGCGTTAGGAATTTCGTAGATTAAGAGAGGAGGCCTTGGGGTAGTCCTCTTGAAAGTTGATGCGGTGATGGTGGCAAGTTGAAGAAGAACGAATCCTCTGCGCTGGACGGCGTGAAAGCTACGATCAAGGTCACGTGGCGATAGGCTGATAGATCTCATTCTTGAAGAGGTTTGTTTTTAAAATCATAGAATAATATCTGATACTCCGTACTCCATACTTGTAGTATGTATGGAGTAGTACTGCAGAAGGCCAACAGACTGTACAGCGTATCGCATGCAGAGAACAGGGTCATCAACACTTTTCATTTGATTGACTGTATACCGACAGAGTGCCTCTACATGTTCATGCTCCAGGCATTTCCTTTGATGCTCCCTATTTTCAGAGTTTCCCATATGTCCAAAGGTCCCATTTGCAACCACCGAGGTCAATCGAGTGCGATATCCCAGTATTCCGTGTTCACCAATTGAGACGCCGACACACCTCGCACCTGGACAAAGAGAAAGAATACAGCCATCGACAACTATAGAGACGTGTCTTCATTTTCATCACATCGAACCTGTCACACAACAACCAGGGAAAGCCATGCACGAATTAAAAGTGTAAAAGGAGCGTTCCAGAAGTATATCGGGTAGAGGAGCAAAAGAGAATAAAACAAGAAACGAAGCAAGCTCCCGCCATGACCCTTATTTTTTACGCCGTTATGCCATGAAACGCGACAGCAAACCAGCGAAGTGATAGCTCATATATCCCTCAGAAAGCCTGTATGTATACGCCCGAATTAATAATAATTTTGAGTGTCTCAACACAGTGGAGTGTGCGGATCGTGAAAGGTTAAAAAATATGTCAAAAGAAGCAAGAATAAGTCAACGTCATAGCAATCTAGTTGGCACTGGTGACATCCACAGAAGCATTCGGAGTTGTGCCAGCCGACTCGGATGCCGCGAGGGGCGTGCTCTTGGCCACGTTCTTTGGTTCGCTAGAACCGTCAGCATTGCTATGAGTGTCTGTTGGAGGCGGCGTAGGAGGCGCCGCGCCCACGACTGGCGCACGGCAGCTTTCAAGGGCGTGAACTGCCCGCTTGGAGGGTTGTGGAGATGATTTGTGTGAGTTTGGTGGTGTGGTGGAGGTAGTGTGAGGAAGGGGACCGCTGGATGGCGAGTTGGAATCCGCTACCAACTTCTCAATCGCTGCGATTTGTTTGCCATAGCTATACTTCTTCAGCTGGCTGAGAAGAGGCTTGATCTCTTCCACGAGGGTATCTCTTTCTTCCCCCTTCAGCTGACCCAGGACTTTCTCTATAGTGAGGTTAGCATGAGTGAACAATGGAGAGGGTGGATGCAACTTACGTATAACATAATTACCAAACTGGTCACGAATCAAGCCGAGTAAAGGATTCTCGCCAGTGTCGTCAGGGGACGTTAGCATGCCAATGATGTGTCGACGCTGAGTTTCTTGGCCGAACTCGATGCTCTTTTCGACTACATTGCTGGCAAACTTATGCTTCGAATAGAGAAGCAAGTTTGAGATGACAATTGTAACCATACGAGATCGGTCCTTCTCCTCACCGTTCTCAATCACATGCTGAATCACGTAGTTACCGAACTGATCGGGAATGAGCTTCCCGGTGCAGGCGTGAAGCTCTCCGAGGATAGCCTCGCGATCCTCTTCCTTGCAGTGTTCCAGCATCCGCTGTATGACACGACAGCCATACGGATGAGTGGCCAACTTTTCCACTTGTCCGATGAAGGCATTGATAATAAATTGCACATGCTCAGATGGCACTCTTTCAATAGCCTTCTGAATTACGTGGTTTCCGTTCTGGTCCCGGACACATCGGAGCACATGGTGTTCAAGTTCCTTCACCATCGAGGCTTGTTGGTCGGTGAGTATATGTTCCAAGGCCTACGGTGTAATTAGCCAGTGATTGATGGGAAAGCAGATGTCAAACGCTCTTACCTTCTGGACAACACGACACCCGTACATCTGGGTAGATAAAGTTAGAATGCGGCCCTTCATTTGGTTGGCCAGAATCTTCTTCTGCGTCTGATTTCCATGCTCGAAGAGTTTTTGCACAACGTAGTTTCCAAACACATCTGTCATGAGCTGCAAGCTGTCGCCCTGGATCTCCCGGAAAACCTGCTCCTTCTCATCACTGTTTGCGGTCTCCAATTTTTGTTGAATAAATCGCGATCCATGTTGGTCACCACTAAATTCAACGACGTGGTTATAGATGTCCTGCCCATTGTCAGTCCCGTTATTATTTAAGGAGCGTGGATCAATCACTAACCTTCAGCTCATAGCGCTTATTTCCCTTGCTGTTAGCTCTGAACTCCTCCAAGACCGGGCTGCGTACAGTCTGGGATGGATCATGATCACGGTGGGCCCTAGAGGCAAGAGCGGCGGCGCCTATTTGACCGACAGGATAGAATCCAGACAGAGCATTGAGCCCCGCGCCTGGATACCGAGACAGGTCGTAATGAGAAAGGGGGAATCGCTGCAAAGGGTTAATTGCTTGCTGAGCCAGCTCATGCTCACGTAGCCGGCGCTCCAAAGCGATAGCCTGAGCGTCGGATATACGCGCCGAAGGATTGCGGTACTGTGGTAGGGGAACTGATCCAGTATCAAGAGCAGCGTACAATGGGCTGTCCCCCCGGGCGTAATCTGTTGGTGAAATCGAATTATCCCCAATCCGATTTCTTGAAGCCTGGTATCCGAGTTGGACGTCCGACGCGGCCTCGCTTGCATAGCCAGTTCCTTGGTAGCTGGCGTCTTCACCAGCATTCTGGTATTTAAAGCCCTGGAAGGAGCCATCAAATGACGGGTGTGACAAGTACCCTGGGCGGGTCGTCGAAGGGTGTCCAGGATAGGTCCCTTCTTTGAGGTCGAGCTTGCTGAAGCCAGAATTGATGTCGGCAGCGCCCGCTGCATATCGACCCTCAAACCCTTGGGTCTCAGAATGAAAAGAGGGGTATGAAGAGTGCACAGGCCTCTGCGGCGCAAACGACGCCGAGTTATGCGATGCATGTGTATAAGAATTGCGGCTCAACGTTGGCGCCATGGTCTGCGGCAAACCCTGCGGCAAACCAGGCATGGATGGTAGTTCATCCGATCTAGTGCTCTCGAGTGGACTAGAAAATTCTGATTTCATCGGGAATCCTGACCCGACAGGGCTGCCTCCGAAGGCGGAAGAGTTGACATGTCGCCTACCATCTGCATTCCTTAAGCTACCAAAGCCAGAGAATGCTATCCCTTCTCCAGAAGGCGAGATACCCTCTGATCCCGTGTTGAAATAGGCCTTGTGGTTCGTAGAGCCACCAGTACCGCCGAGGGCAGCAGTCCGAGGTAGTGTAAAGTACGACGAATCACCAGCCTCGGTAAGGCCACCCGTTCCCCGGTCATTCGCCCGTGTCTGGATGGGCGACGTCGTCATAGTGTTGTTTGTCGCTCTCGATAAAACAGCGGAAGATGTGTTCACAGTACTCCAGGGCATGTTAGGGCGACCAGCCCATCTATCAGATTCAGACGACGGCAATAGAGAACTGGAGCCCGCTTTTCCTTCGAATGCCTTATCTCCAGCATGCTGGTCTAGATAAAAATCTCATAATTAGTACGTGTTCACTAATTCGACGCTGCATCCAGTTTCTCACCTCCTAGGTTGTCGCCCCAGATATTGCTGTTCCAGCTAGACTTGCCACCGCCAAAAGGCTGCCCCATGTTTGCATGGGTTCCTCGTGGCCGTTCACCGCTCATATTCGATGAATTGATGTTTGAGCCTCGACTTGGCCGTACCTAAGCCATACCTGTTAATTGCGAGATCAAGAGTTCCCAGCAACCTGCCACTCACATTATGTACCGCGCTCGAGTTTGCTGCCATCGCGGCCATCCCACCAAATATCTAATTTTAACACAAACAAAAGGGGTTTATGTATACGAACAGTGAGGAAACGAATATTTGCAGACGATCCCCAACACTATTGTTTCCAGGTCTCGCAGTGTTTGGTGTCAGCCTCCTCAGCTGTGTATCCCAATATACGAATGCTTGAGGTCAACCCGGTAGGAATTCTGTTGTAGCGGCCAAACACGCGCAACCGGTTAGGATATCGGCTAGATTTTGTGAGCTGCACGAGGTCCAATAATATGGTTAGCCAACCGTGGTAGTGTGTTGAGGTCACATTATTACCGTAAGGGAAGACTCACCAAGGGAAGCGACACAGGGCCGAACGAGGGAAAGAAAAGAAGGGATGAAGAAGAAGAGGGAGCCGAAACAAGGTAAGAGAAAAATGATAGGGCTTATGTTTTGTCCAAAGAAGTAACGCGGTCAAGCAATGTACAGATTATACAAGGGATCGCAGGGGTACGAAAGGGAGGTGAAGTGGCAAGCGGGCCACCGAAAAATGCTTAACAGCGAAAGCAAAGCAGATGCAAGGTGACAAGAATTGGATAATCTCCCTGTCGTTACCAGTGTAATGCTCCGCAAGTAGCCGTAGATCAAAACTGCCAGTGCGTATCGCGACGTTGCTACGCTCCGTGCATGCTCCAGGACGCTCGAATCTCGCAGATCACCCTCATGTGCCTTGTGGAGAGCGAATGGGTCGAGGAACGTTGCCGACACGGGTGTGTTTCAATCCGACAGGCGTTTTGGGGAGGGGGGAAGTGTGAGAGAGGGGAGGGGGGTGGAGGTTTGATGGTTCGCTGCGGCAAGGGGGAGGGGATGGATTCAGTCAAATTGCAGCTGGTATGGAGAGGAATGTGCTTTCGTTGCGCAAATACAGGCGATCAGGCGTGATTGGTGGAGCAGCGATAAATGGGAATGTGGGCGAGAGAGACAAAGCACGGCATTAATGTAATTCAGCTGTGACACAGACGAAGGCAAGCATGACACGCAAAAGTGGTTCTGGGGCCGATCAATCTCGAATAGTAAATCCTCTTCGACCTCCACACCAGTGGGGAGACAAGAGAAGAGAAACGGTGGGGAGGAGAAAGGATGATGATATCGTTGAGAAAGAAAGATGCTGACTGAGAGCGAAGGTCAAAAGAAGCGCAGTGGAGAAAATTCCTAAACGAAGTGAAAGAAAAAAAGGTAGCACAGAAAAGAAGCACTAGAGGATTCAGGATGAAGTAGGAACAAAAAAAAAATCGAG
>ML739320.1:0-25551 GCA_009193565.1 Aspergillus coremiiformis
GACTTCACGGTTGTTGAAGTGAGGGGGTTAACGGAGTACTGACAAAATGCTACTTGGAAAAAGGATTACCTCCTCCCTCGGTCTTTGACGCTTCGTTTGGCGAAATCCGTCCTCCCGCCTAATACTTCTATTCAGAAGGATGCTGTCCTCGCTATTCAGAAAGCGGCTACTGTGTTTGTGTCGTACCTTTCTTCTCAGTATGATTTTGTCCTTTCCCTCCCCCGCCACCCCCGGCTGGGGACGTGGAAGAGTGTGTGCTAAATGAGGATGGTAGTGCCAATGAGGCGACTTTGAAACGGACTGTTGCGCCGTCGGATGTCTTCAGTGCGATCTCCGAGTTGGAGTTCGATGCTTTTCGCTCGAGGTTGGAGAAGGAGTTGGATGCGTTCACGGAGTTGAAGGCGGGTAAGAGGAAGGCGAAGAAGGGGGATTCCGGGGCTGCGGCGGGGAGTGCGGAGAGTGCAAAGAGTAATGCTGTGGTGTCGGAGAATAGTGGTGGTGCTCGGGGAGTGAAGAGAGTGAAGAGGGTTGAGGGGGAGGAGGCGGGGGGTGCGGCTTCGAGTCGGCAGGGGGAGGACGAGGAGGATGGGGAGGAGGATGGGGATGAGACGCAGGATGAGGTCGAGCAGGTGGATGAGCATGAGACGGAGGCAGAGGAGGAGGAAGACGAGGGGGAGGACGAGGACGAGGACGAGGAACCGGGAGAGGAAGAGGATATTGATCGGGTGGAGGACTTGGATCGGGACCCGAGGGCGAGACGGGTGATGGACCCGGACGCTGCTGGGGATGACTCGGAGAGTGATGACGATAATGGGCCGTCGTCACAGTTAAGGGGAGGTTTGGGGTTGGGATGATTCCTCATAGCGATTATGACTTTGTGGTTAGTTTATAGACTGATATACGTTTACATGTATGGGTCGATATTAATTATTCAGCTGTGCAAGAATGCTTTCCAAGAGTATGACATGAATCTACCAAACTCCACGACCTGAACGCCGACCCGAACGACCATGTACATGATCATCACGCCATAAATTATACAGAGGCAGGCGTATATCGCCCGAACCACCATTCGAAGTACAGCATTAATCCCTACGGAAGCAATGGGACTTATCGCTTCATGCTGTTTCTTCAATTCACATTCCCACAAAACGCCACTGCAACATGCATAGTCTATCCTGGTATCTTGACAGTTCAACTGACAGTCCTAAGGCGGAAAAATGAAAGAAAAACAAAAAAGTAAAAGAAAGATGAAGAAGAAAAAAAAAAAAAAAAGATAGACCAGGAATGGCATGAGGCGAGTCCCATGGAATCATGCGGTCGGCTGGTTTAATAACTGGCTCATCCCCTTGGGAACTGATTTCGGGGAGATTGTCTCTGGTTGGCGCCAGCGACTGCTGCGAAGCGTCTCTTCCCCTTTCTGGGCCAGATGAGGAAACATTGGGCCATTGTTGCGAGCAGCACCCGGTGGCAGTGGGTGCATTGGCTTGTTCTCCTCTTTCTCCACCTTGACTGTTTTTTCTATATCGGTCGCGACCCTCTGCGCCTTGGTAACCTTACTGAAGGTGGTAATCCGGGAGTTCTTGGCGGACTCGTCTTTCTTGGACTTCTTGCGAGGGGCAGTCTTCTTTGCGGCCGACTTTTTCGGCCCTGCAGCCTTTGATTCTTTGAGGATTTCTTGAAGGCTGCGCCCGCGGCTAGCGGGATTGGGACGAGCTTCAGCTGGGACCTTCTCTAGTAGGTCGGAAACATCCTCGTCGTGACTGGAGGACGGCGTGAGGAAACCGGTTTGGGTCTTTTGCTTCTTCTTGGGTGTCTGAATGACAATCGATACTCCATACTCATGCTTCACCCGCTCCACCTCCGATGCATTGCATTCATCAAATACCTCCTCCGAATGGTCATCCCACTGTTTCAGATCGGCCAGTCGCGCGACTTCGTCACAGTTCCCCTTGACCATCAAATCCCAGCAATCTTCGAATTCTTTGCCAACCGGTGGTTCGTTGTTGATCCACATGGTCACGCCGTTTCGGCGACTCCGGATTACGGAACAGAGGCTCTTCACCAAGCGACGCACGCCAGGAATCTTCAGGCTAGTGCCAACCACGATCAGTGCGTCCGGGCGCGAGCGAATGTCGGCATTCATGACAGAAGTAATCGCCTCTTCATCCGGGTTGTGTTCGTTGTAGAGCACGATCCGGGGTCGCATCTTACCGATTCCATGACTGCGTTGCCCAGTCTCGATGCGGAATTGATTGTTCCTTGCGCATTCGGGACATTCCGGAGCATCCGGGCGATCGAACAGGGCGCTGTCAAAGTCACTGAGATGACGACATTTCTGGCACACCATTTTTTCAAGACTCCCGTGCAGCTGGATCGTGCGTGGCCACGGCGCCTTCACATTTAATGGGATCTGCGTCGCTAAGGGAGGCATGGAGGTCTCAATGCCATCAATATTCTGCGTGTACAGGCGAGTGAGGCGATTTTCTTGACCGATGCGAGCCAGCATGTGATGAAAGGCTGTTGGGGAAGTCTTGGCTGCCTCTTCCGAAAGCGACCGCACCATGTCTTGGAAGGAGGCGGTCAGTGTTTCATCTTGATAGACAGCAGCATCAAAAAGGAGTTTTCCTGAAGCTTTCAGGTTGTGTTTTTTCTTGAGAGATGTAAAGAGTCCATCGGTGGAGCGGAAGTCGGGAACTATGTGGCAGCAAGACATCTGATTAGCGCCGAAATTCTGGCGAGTAGTAAACAGGGAGGGTTATGCATACTGCCCGCTGCGGTGGAGATGCCAGCTCCAGCAATGACGACAATTTTGCGATGTCGACGAATTGTCTTTGTTAGTAGATCGATCTGCGCCTGTTGTTCAGAATAGGAAAGTTCAGCGCTGGCCGAGAGATCGAGATGTTGCGTTCGACGTTCCTTTGGGGCAGCGACCCGTCGCCGTTTCCTCGCGGGCGGCAAGTCGTCTCGGTCTTGGCTGCGGGTGCCGCTCGACTCGTCCGCTTCCTGGGACGGAGGCGGCGAGGGATAGAACCCGGGCGGTGGTGATGGTGAAGCTGGAGGAGAGCTCAGCTCTGAGACATCGGAGAAACCATCGTCCATGGCGAGGTACGTTAAATGGAGAGAGAGAGAGAAGGAGGAGGAGGAGGACGACGACAACGACAACGACAACGACAACGAAGTGGTGGTTAGGTTTGGAAAGGTGTTGCGTTCAGAGGAGAAAGAGGAGAAAAGAGGAGAGAGGTCGCAGAGTCTTCACCACAAAGAATTGCTAATTGCTACCCAGAGAAGAGAAAATCATGGGACCAAGACAAGAATAGGAGAGCCTCAATTGGTTCGTGAAGGGGGAGGGGGAGAGGGAAAGAAAAATTGAAACTCAGTCCTCTGGTAATTTTTTCTAATTTTGTCTTTTTTTTTTTTTCTTCTTCTTCTTCTTCTTCTTTTATTTTTCCTGGCTCCGTTTTTTATTTGTCTTTCTTGAGGTAGGTAAGGGGAAAAAAAGAAGGGTCCTGGTGTTAAGTCGGGTCGACGATGAGTGACTAAGAAGCAGGAGAAAGAGGGAAATCAAAAATCATGAGGTCAGGGCGGGAGAAGGAAAAGAAGAAAGACACGCTGCACAGCTTCTCTCTCGCTCTCTTTCTCGCTTGGTGCGGATGTTGTGTTTATTTTGACTGACCCACGGGATGGACCATGACAAGACGTCAAGACTGGCAACGGGAGATATGTTGAGAGGAATGTAGGAACTGATAGGTAGTCTTATACCGGGTATAGAGGAACCAAGTACGGTCTGATGAATTGGGATCAGATGATCAGACGGGCGTATTTGTTTTGGAGGAGGTCTAATTGAAAGTAAAAACGCCTTCTGAACTCAGGACTTTTAGTTCTTGACCTCCAATACTACTTCGTAGTAATGCTACTCTGTTCTGTTCTGTTCTGAACTTCTAATCTGCTAGCAAGTTTAGCGCGAGGTCCCAACATGCAAAGGACTAGGCTTAATGGGGTTTAGTGTCCCGTATCTTTAGCCGCAGTGCAGTCTCTGATTGGCTTTTCTTCACCTCCAACCTCCTACTTATGGATAATGAACTGCAGCACTTATTAGGTGGGAGTATAAGATTTCCGATATAGTACTTAAATACCACATACTGCAGACACTCTCTTGTGTATCTCATTCCAATTTTATTTCTTTTATTTCTTTTTCATAATTTTTTTTTTAAATTTAATTTAATTTTCATTTTTTGGCAGACAGATTCAGATATCCATGCTTAGTTGTTCATACAATGCGAGGTAGCATGTGCCCAATCCAAGACGGGTTGACAACTTGACATGTCTCCTGGAAATCCTTACCCCCCTTAGATCCATGCATCTCAAGCGACACGCAAATCCACGTACTAAGGTGGTCTGCTCATTTAGTTCCTTGTCAAAGACCTCCATTGGCATGGATGTACGGAGTATCGTAGAGTTCTCTCCACCCCCCTCTCCTCTTCTCCCCCCTCTCTGTCTCACACACCGAATGTCTCGTCACGGTATTCTTAAGTTTGACACGCAACTACGGAGTGCATCAGGGAAGTACTTGCATTATCAAAAAATAAAAATAATATAAAAGAAAAGAAAAGAACCGCAATGACAGCGTTAGCGTCACAATCTACTCTGTAAGTTTAGTCAAACAAAATGTCACCACTCCTGATATCTGATGGACATCCGTTTGTGTGGCGCATTATAAGAATTTGAAATCATATGGTGTGGGCTTACCTGGATGTTCCCGCCTCGCCCTTCTTCTTCCAATCGATAATCCCTAGCCTGAGAGGAATTTCTCATAGGTCTGTGTGTCAGCATACTGGTTTTATGGAAGAATCGGGGGAAGGTACCTTAGATACTACTACTTCGTAGATACTAGTAAGATGGAGGTACCTGGCTAGGGCTCGGGTTGAATGGGGACTGTTATGATTGGTTCCTCTGGTTGGCCCGGATACCAGGATCACAAGACCCCACGTGATAGTGACTAAGCCAACCGTTGAACTCCACAATCGAATCGAAAGTGTTATTGAGGAAGATTGAGCGAGATGAGGATTGAATGATAATCCTGGTCCAGAAAAGTGTATAAAAGTCGCAGGGTATGGATGGATACCTTATCTGTGAATCTCATATTACGTTAGCCTTGCTGTTTCTTTAGAGCTCCGTTTTTCGTGGTCTGTTCTTTAGTGCACTGCGGGCTGCCGACATCACATCTCAAGGGAACCAAAACACTACTATGATATCAATCAGACCGTCAATCTAGGGCATTTTCTGGGATATGAAGACTACGTATTCCTCCTTGATAAATAATACATGCCATTTACCACATCAGGCTAATGATCATGGACGACGGTATCAATGTCGACGACTTATTTGGGGAGTCTGCCTCTCTTGAGTTGGGCTTGCCATCCACCGCGACCACTTCTACCTCCACCAAAGGTTTTGCTCAGCGTCTAGATGAGATGCGTTTGCTAGGATGCTGCCAGTATGTTCCATTTATGTCTATGAAGAACGATACTGGTTGTCTGTACAGAAGCTCACCTTGTGTAGAAAAATTGCCTGGTCTAAGCAGGGTTGCATTGCCTATATTTCTCAGGATACATTAAGAGTGAATCTTCGTCATCTGGAATGTCGGCCATCCGATGGGAAATGGGTACTGAGTGAGGACACGCCATTGCACCCAGTGGTAGAGGCCCATGGGGGACAGCCTCTCGTCCACCTCTGTTGGAACGAAATCGGGTCTGAACTAGCCGTGGTTGACTCGTCAGGGCGAGTTTCCATTTACAACATTGCGATTTCTCTTAACAGCCTAGCGGGCCAACGCCAGGCAGCTTTTGATCCCATTGATGATGGAGCTCAGATGGTCGGCATGACGTGGTTGAATATTAAACGTCCCGTAAGCACCCACTTTTCTTCCAGCTCTTCCCTGTTTGATATGCCGCTCAACCCCTTCGCAGGTACATGCTTTCAATGTAGCAGCAATGGTACAAGGGCGTCGGGCTTATTCACCGTTTCGACGCCGCCCAATTGGGCCCTTTCATCCCGCTGGAAAAGCTGCTCTATTGTGTATCACGAGATCGGGCATGATGAGGCTCTTGTACCAGAACCCTGACAACAAATGGGCAGAGATCTCTGCGGAACTAAAGAATGCGAGCTACTCAGATCGGCTTTTGACCCATGCGGCTCTAGTAGCTACGCAGAACGGAATCCTCATAGTCACTTACTCTGCATGCCAAAAGATTTACTTCTATCGAGTGCAGATCAACTGGACTCCTCCACAGTGGGATCCGAGCCAGCTAAAGCAAGCACCAAACCAATTCCCCACCCCGAACTTTCGTTTCATGCATTGTAAAGTTGAGGCTCCTTGTATCATACCAAGTGCGAGTCGCAACGGGGAAGAAACCCCCAATGACTTGGTGACTTCTGCAAACCCACTTTATTGTCTCACACGCCTGGATATTGTCCTCGCCGCACACGACAACTCCGCAGGGTTGACTACAAATCCATGGATAATAGCTGTTTTCTCGATCCCACCTCACGCTACCCCTGATCCCTCACAGCAGCAGAGTCCTTCTAGTGTCATTGTCCGATGGCAATTAGAATCTGCTCCACAAGTGCTTCACCCAAAGTTCGACGAAGTGACCTCCAAAAAGAATAACGCTCAGATAAAAGTATGTGATCTAAAAGTCGAATGCTAGTGTACATTACTGACTGCCAATCTAGCCAAAATCGATGCTACGTCGACTCGAAGATATGTACTGCGACAGATATGTCATTACGATAGAGCAGACAGAGCATGGAAATGTACTCGCCGTCACATACGATGACAACACGGTCACTTTCTACGATCCAAAGACAATGGCCGTCTTGAATGGAAGTGACGATACAAATACACTGACTAGCTTGGCTCAGGCAGGATTCCATTATCCTCCTGACTCTGCATGTAGTCTCCCCTTGACCTATCCCGATCAGGCGAAGGCTGACGCTTCTATAGCAGGTCTACACATCAGCTTCTCCCCCAGTGGCTGCAACGCTGTCACCCTTGATGGAGAAGGACAGGCGCAGCTACGGGTGATGGAACACTCGTATGGAGCAGAAAATGGACTTTACGATGAGAGTAAGTCTTGTTTCCCTGAATACCTGATGGTCATCCCTGATAACAGTCCAGATAAATTCTCCGCTGCGGTCGCTTCTTTGACGTTAGCTTTCTGCCGCGGATGTGGAAGCGAGTTTAATACTGACGATATTCTGTTAATTTTGAAACGTCAATTGTCATCTGGTCAGTCACTTCCCAGTCATCGAGTAGTGTTCCGGCCTAATTGTTTGGCAAGATGCGCAAGTGTCTTTTATCAACGAAGTTTACCGCGCGTTGGGGGTCAACTGCAATTACACACAGGAAAACGATAAATTAATGAGCCATCAGTACCTACCAAAATGCCTCAGCATACAAGCTGCGCTGGGATTCATTGATAAATATAAGTCTCGGAACTTTGCGTCCAACGTTCCTTGGACAATTCTTCAGCTTCGTCACGCTTCTGTTCTATATGCGTTATTTCTCCAGTATCTTAAAGGGGGTGTTCAGGCGGAGCCCCCAGACCCAGGTAAGCACTCAGTGTGGAAGAAATCTCTCGAACTCTCTCTAACAGCGATATTTGATGCAGATGCTATACGTATTTTACTAGGGAATACTAAATGGGCCCTGGATCTTTTACATTATGTTTTGAACGAACTGCTTGACCTCGCGGACGAGCTGGAAAGCCTGCTGTCTGACCAAGAGGCATTTGCCCAGAAGTGTCAGTATCTCGCCTGTTCATCTGGAAGCCCAAATCACACGGACATAGTCTCCAAGCTGACATTGTTCGTCATAGTGAAAACCATAAATTCTCTACCCCTGATCATTCTCCTGTCCAGCATGTCCCGAGCCTTCTTGCGCTTCATTTGCCGTGGCTTGCGAGGAATCCACGCCGGCTACGCAACTGCCCCTGTGACGGGCGATTCTGGCGTTTACTATGCAGAGATTTATCAAACTCTAGACAAGTCTCCTGTGCGAATTGACGTATATGAGAAGTTGCTCGCTGGTGTAGACTCAACCGTCCGACATGTCTATCACGGCGCGGGTTTTGGAGACAATGAACGGCCGGGGCCTGAAAAGGAGCTCCTCGTCAATGGCCGTATACATCCAGTCCTTGTCACAGCAGTCTCTACTATCCTCCGACAAACCGTGCCCGCTCTCAAGCCTGAAATCGACCGCATGGCTATCTACATAGGGGACTACAGTTGGCTTGGCCTGGGGTCCGACCGACGCGCAGAGCTCTACAGGAGAACCAGAGACGTGGATATTATTAAGAAGATCCCTTTTAGAAGCACTACCTCAGTGGGCTCGGACGAGGCTCAGAGCGGAAAGCCCAGTCCCAGTCAGGTGCGCCGAAGATGCGTCCGTTGTTGTGAGATAATGTACGGCGCGTATCCACCACGTCCCATGCTGTCGTCTCGCATGATGTACAAATTGGGATATGTGCGGTATTGTATTTGTGGAGGAGGGTGGACTCTGGAGACAGACTTCAACCGCTAGACGAACCGTTCGACTCTGGTGGTGCTGGCTTGTTCAAGTTAAGTAGGCTAGAAATAATTGTATGAAGTCCTTCAGAATGTTACATGATATCTGAATGGTAGATGATGTTGTCTGGGATCGTGAGATATTTCTAGAAGAGGCCTTAGTACTACGATAGTGCAGAACCCTGAGCTCTGGGATAGTTCATTGTGTGAACACCATGGAATTCCATTAGGAGTACTTAAGAGAAACGAGTATCGACCAGGAAAGACCCCATCCCGGGCCATTGCCCCTGTTGAGGGATTGGATTGCCAGATATTAGGAGACTCGCCACATCATGGTCGGAAGAGGTCGTGCATTATCATTGTCATGTCAAGTAAAGCCTTCATTTAATATCGACCTGCATCCTTCCTAAGATACAAAATCAATGTCTTTTAAAAGACGTTTTTGGCGCAACCGACCCACACAAGGTGGTCCAACCCGTCATCTTTATAACGACGTTCCCGGAACTCCATCTAAATCCAGATACGACCCGACTTCAATTTAAGCCTGTTCGTACACAAATCAGCACTGACCAACTTTAACCCGGGGTCCATCGGCGAGCGTCATCTCGTCAGGACGATGGCTGTCTCATACCTTGACAGCGAACTTGCGCTGAGGGAAGTGGATCTCGCGCTTCCTCTGTCTCTCGGTCTTGAGGGTAGCCTCGTGCTTGGTAAGGCGGCGACGGAGAGCACGGGTAAGCTTGGGGCGGAGATCGAGAGGGAGGTACTTCTTGTTCTTGTAGAACAGGCGGAGCTGAGCGCGCTGGTTGGCGTTGATGACGGTGTTGACACGAGCAATCGACTTGCGGACGTCGTGGCTGTAACAGATTCACACATCAGCATTTTCTGTCTGGTTCCGTTTCCCTTGTGACTGGGCAGATAAAAAATTCGCGCTTTGTCGTCCTGGTTCCTCCTCTTTCCACGGTACATGTAGACTCCTCGTCTCCTCCCCTCTCCCTCCAACTAGCGCACACACTTCTTTTTTTTTTTTTTGTTTTTTTCCCCTCTTCTGTTCCTTTGTTGGGTATGGGCGTAACTGGTGTAAACAGGGATTTCGAAAGAACAAAGCAATTTCAAACGCACATTCTCAGGGTCTTCGACGAGGCACCGCCAGTGATCTTCTGGACACGGAGCTGGCTGAGCTCCTGCTTCAATTCATCCAGCTGCTTGGTGAGATCATCCTTGCTCTTTCCCCAGAGCTGACCAGCCTTGACCTTGGAAGACTATCAACGACACCATTAGCATCCGTAAATTCGAACGGGAAAAAAAGTCCCATGGGCATGAGTATTCTCATGGCGCAGCGCAACATACCATGGTGGGCGGTATTGTCGTGTCGTGCGGTTGTCGACGAGAGGATTGAAGATGGACTCAATTTGGGATGTTCGTTGTGGGACTAGGGTTATTTTTTTCTTGCGTGTGGTGCGCCGCCGTAAGCGGGCACGTGATACGTGTGGCTAGTGCTGGCGATGACGCCGCCTCCGCCTCCGCCTTACCGGACTTGGTGATGGGAGCCGCGGTCGGATGCTTTTGGAGAAAATGCGCTGGTCGGTCGGTTACTTTATGCTATCCTTTTGAGTCGGGGGGTTCCTGAGACGGTGAAGACCATCTTGTATTAACATCATTTCACCATAGTCGATTATCCAGCGGATCAGTCAGCGATTTTAATATTAATATCTTCACTTTGATTACATTATCCTTCTTTCTATACCCACTATCCATGGCGGCTACAACAACAGGCACCGGGTGGGCTCAGCTCCGGCAGCAAGCCCGATCGCTCGAGACTCAGGTACGGACTCATTTCGCCCTGATGGAAGCCTTTATAATCCATCGAAGAAGAAAGGGCAATATGCTAATCTATATTTACATAGACTGAAGGCCTGTTCCACTCCTACTCGCAGTATGCTTCGGTGACCACGCTGCCCCCGAAGCCGTCTGAAGAAGAGCTCCGGCTCGAATCACAACTAAAAGGATTGCTAGAAAAGGTACACTTCGCCAAACCCTTTTTAATTCCATGAAATCTACTACTAACTCCCATCCCAGCGTCAATCCGTCATCTCCCAACTTGCCCGCCTCCTCGACTCCGAAGCCTCTCTGACCTCCTCCGCCCTGAAACAGAACAACCTGGCCCGCCATCGTGAAGTCCTACAAGATCATCGCCGTGAACTCCACCGTCTCATAGCCGCCATCTCAGAGTCCCGCGAACGCGCAAATCTGCTCACCAATGTCCGCTCCGATATTGATGCCTACCGGGCCTCGAACCCCGCCGCCGCCGAAGCTGACTACATGCTCGAAGAGCGGGGTCGGATCGACCAAAGTCATAATGTGATCGACGGCGTTCTGAGCCAAGCATATGCTATCAATGAGAACTTCGGCCTTCAGCGCGAGACGCTGGCGAGTATTAATCGCCGTATTGTCGGCGCCGCTAGTCAGGTGCCGGGGATGAATGCGTTGATGGGAAAGATTGGATCGAAGCGGAGGCGAGATGCCCTTATCTTGGGGGCCTTTATTGGCTTTTGCTTTTTGATGCTGCTTTGGGTCCGATGAATGGATATGATGTCAATGCTTCGCGTTCCGTGCCCCGATCTACCTTAGCGGCATGATTGCTTGTTTCTTTGTGATTTATTGTACTGCTGTCTATAGTATGAGAAGGCGTTATGGGATTGGGGACTTTTTTTCACTACCTACACAGGAATATTTAGTAATCCGTGGGGCCGCGGGTTTTTGTATAGTTTGTTTAACGTACAGGCTCGGCCCAATTTATATGCTATTTTGGCTATCTACATCTGCGGACGGAAGTACTGAACCTGTGCCATCGGATCAGACCGAGGTTGACAGGCAACATGAAATGGAAGAGGATAATCCGTGATATATGATACAAATAGATATACATGAAGGCGGTTTATGTCCTTCAAGGTCTCACAACTCGGGGCTGCTGACTTGCCAACTCATTTTCCTTCCTTCTTTCCCACTCTTCTGCAGGTAACTCGGATTCCAGAGTGACCCTTCTTTCCTCGATCAGTTTTTGGACGCCATTGTTAAGCGCCTCCAGCTCGTGTTCCTCTGCAGGCCCACTCCCTGCCCATCGAATACGACAGTTCTGATCTAGAAGATATACGTACCCAACCTTGCTGTTCATCATCCCGATAGACTCCTTAATACCCTCTGTCACACCCTTGCGAACAAGGAAATAGCGCTTATGCTGCTGTTCAGGCAACTTCGCCCGCATCCGCCACATGAATCTGCGAATGAGCCATGCCTTGAGGGGATTCTCTTCCAAATTGATATCCACTTTCTGAACCAGATCGCCGCCGCTCTTGAGAGCTTTGTAGAGCCCTGGGTTTTGTTCCGGGCCTATGAAAGTCGCAACCTGCGTCTCCGCCCAGACGCTAGAGAAGAGACTTACGACGGATACTTTGCCCCGAAGCTGTGAGGTGGTGTTCTGCGGTTCCTTCGGCGATGCTAGTGTGGTACCGTACATGTTGGGGAAGTAGAGCGCCTTGTCTCGTTTGAACAACCGGGAACCTGAGTAGAAGGTCTTTCCTTGGTGATGGCGTAGGTTAGACCATTCTCGAAAGTAGGGCTTTGCGACTTGTCTTGTTCTATTATTGCATGGACATTGGATCAGTAGCTGACTTGGGATACCCAGATAGACTAGAAGTGTTCGTACAATTCTTTGCGCCGCTCCAGATGTCTATCATAATTGACGAAGTCGTCTCGTCTTTGTCGGAGAGATCGCGAATCGATACCGGTATTCTGTCCTTCCTGTGGAGGAATCGCCGAACCAATGGGACGGTCAAGAGTCGGAGGAACGAAGTCTTCGTCGCCGGGTTCAGCTGCCGCAGAAGGAGGTGACAACGGAGGTGAGTTCTGCTTGAATTGGACCTTGGTATTCACTGTTTGATTGGGCGCAGCCGGTTTCACTGCTTTATTGTTGTTGCTTTTGCTGGCATAGAAGCGCAGCGAGGGCTTTGCTCGAATAGTTGAAGTCGCTGCGACATTGCGGAATTGACAGCTGAGACAGCGACCACCCTGGAGCAGAGTGGTCTCTGTAAAGGATGACAGAATCATCGACCGTTTCCACATCGTGACCGATGACAATGTTCAACTGTCACAATAGTGTTCGTGGATTCGGCCGGTCTGCTTTGAGGTCCACATTTACGCTTACCTTCGTTCGGGAAGTTGAATGGAATCCCATAATCCCGTGACCTGGCGGCATTTTCGTGGTTTCCCCACGCGTAGCTGCCTGGATAGGTTCCATGTCACCACTACAATTCCATTGAAGTATCGATGTTTATACGTGCATATACCGTCACCTGCTAGACAGGGACGGGAATTATCCATGGCTCTACGGATCCCGAAGGATATGACATCAGCCATTATACAAGCCCGGAGATGGCGCAGAGCGCCTTGGACAAACAGGCTTTTTTCCAGGAACTGGAAAAGTTGGATTCTTTGGCAGAAGACTCTGCGGACGACACCGATGAGGGTTTCGCTCAGTTTATAGCGTTGTCGAGAGACAATACTGAGCCTGTTCACCAGGCCGAACCTGCTCTTCCCACTTCACCGGCGGAGAAATCGCGTGCATTGGGAGCAACCTCCACTTTACGATCACCGTCACTTGGCATCACAGACTTGAAGGAGTCTGGAGATACATCTATAGTTGTCATTGAAGATACACTGAATCCTTCTGTCAAAGGATCAAGCTGCATGGGAGCTCCGAAGATCAAAGCCGGCGTCCTTGCCGGCAAGAAAAAGCGAATAGCTACTTTGAAATCAGTCCCAGAACAACAGCAGATCTTTAAAGGTCTTGTATTCTGTCAGTATTATTCAGTTTCGCTTCAAGTCTCACGTTTGATCCCTATGTTGAAGTCTTTGTGCTGACTGGTTTTTCAGTTTTCTTCCCGAACAACGACGTTTCGCCTCTACGGCGCCTGCGCATCCAGCGAGCGCAGGAATATGGTGCCCTCTGGGCCCGGACTTGGGGTGACAATGTCACCCACGTAATTGTTGACAAGGGCTTGACTTTCCAGGAAGTTTTGAGGCATCTTTGTTTGCAGACCTTCTCGGTCAGTCTGGAGCGTTGTTTCTATTTATCCCGCCTACTAACGTTGATGAAGCCAAACATCGCTGTCCTGAATGAAAATTATCCTTCAGAGTGCATTGAATTCCGATCAGTCCTAAGTACGTCGCATGTGCGATTTCGCGTAAATGGAATGGCTATTGTTGCAGAAACAAGGGAGACTCCTCCACGAAACGAACCGCTAGTTGAGTCTTTGCCTTTGAAACTAGCCGGCAGACAACAGCAACGGCTTGAAACGCAGTCTAATTTATCTGAAAATGAAGACGATTCTGAAGACGTTCCTGATGCTCAGCAAACCACTGGCTACCCGGAGGAAACACATAAGGAGCTAGTCTACGATCTGCCTCGTGAGGGAGATACCCTAGATGATATGATCGATGAAGCAAAGGCCGTGAAAGACTTGGTATGATTGTAATCCATTCTCACTTACGGCGACCTATACTGAACATTGTTCTAGCCTTTGGACCCACTCGATTCTTGCGATGATGAACACGCTAGCGATGGGTCTGATTTGGAGACTTCTGGAGAGTCGGATCCCCGGCCGAGCACACGAAAGAGAAAAAGAACTTCGAGACGAGATGATGAAGGAGCAGACGCTTGGCAGCAAAAATTTGCCTGTATGCAGAAGCATGATTCGAAGTCAAAATCGGACAATCCAAACAGGCGAACCATTGACGTTCTTCAGCAGATGCTGGACTATTATACAAGGACGGATGACCATTGGCGCATACTCGCTTATCGAAAAGGCATCTCTGCTCTTTGGCGACAGCCAAAGAAGATTGTCACGAGAGCGCAAGCCATTGCTATCACAGGGATAGGGCCGCGCTTGGCGGATAAAATTGAGGAAATAGTGTGCACAAACCGGCTCCGTCGCCTAGGAAGCACCAACAGTACGCGCGAGGATATCATACTTCAAGAGTTCCTGGGTGTCTATGGAGCTGGAATTTCACAGGCCTCAAGGTGGCTTGCTCAAGGCTACAGATCTCTCGAGGATCTAAAAACTAAAGCATCTCTCACCCGTCAACAGCAAATCGGTGTCGATCGCTACCATGATTTCTCTCAGCGGATCCCACGAGAGGAAGTTGAGACACATGGTGAGATCGTCACAAAGGCCGTGCAAAATGCTGATTCTGGAATGCAGGTCATTATTGGTGGCTCTTACCGACGTGGCGCTGCTGACTGCGGAGACATCGACCTGCTTATCACCAAACCCGATGCAACGATTGAGCAGATCCGCAGCCTGATGGTGGATACGGTGGTGCCGAAACTCTTCAAGCAGGGATTCCTTCAGGCCAGCTTGGCCATTACGTCGCGGGGGGATGGGTCCAAATGGCATGGTGCATCTCTGGCGCCGGGCAGTCAGTTCTGGCGACGGATTGACCTTCTCTTCGTGCCGGGTTCGGAGATCGGCGCTGCATTGATTTACTTTACTGGGAATGACATTTTCAATCGAAGTATGCGGCTGCTGGCTAGCAAGAAGGGCATGCGATTGAATCAGCGAGGACTATATACGGACGTATTGCGAGGACCACACCGGGAGAAGTTGAATCCCGGTCGGTTGCTCGAGGGTCGCGATGAGCGACGCATCTTTGAGATCCTGGGAGTTCCATGGCGTCCTCCCGAGCACCGTATCTGTTAACGGCCCCGAGTTCTTCTTTTATTACTATTATGAATTTTTATTAATTTATTTATTTTTGTATATCGGGTCTGGTGACGGAAACACGGTTCGAAAGGGGGGGGGGTTACAAGGAATGACACATAACATTTGCTGCATGACTTGTATTTTTTTCTTTTCTTTTTCGATGTATTACTAGTCGTAGCTCTAGATTTCTATACTTTTGTTGCTCTGATTCCCAGACCGACTTCTCTTCTTGCATTAAACCACTGCAAGATGGTGACTATAAACTTTATATATATATAGACTCATAGATCTTGATGTATTTAATGGTCGTTGGAGCTAACAGTGTTGTAAGGGCTGCAGGAGGCGGTAAAACCACAGAACAATTAGGGATAGAATTGTATCAATTTATGGTATTTATGAGATGCAGGATAGGATCAATTTGATATGATCTAGGGTAGGACAGGAACACTTTTGAACGTTCCAGAAGTTCAGAGGGTCCGATTTAGGGTGGCAAAAAGAAAAGAACCGTGAGTGTTAAGGGAGAAACACACATGACTTGGCAGTACTACCGTACTCTTGTATGGAACTTTGACTATGAACTTGAATCCATTCAATTTATTCAATTCGATTCCACTTCATTCATTTTTCCCCCCCTGGTCACCGATCTCATCACCGCCTTTCATGCGGTGAAGCGCATGCTATTGAACACTGAGGGCGGCATCTCTCAGACCGCCTGTGGAAAAGTGCAAAAGTTGTGGTTTTGCCGCTGCTTCCAAACAATTATTCCCTCCATCCCACTCATCTTGTTCTCTCTCCACCCTATCACATCTTCCCCCTATCACAATCATCCCGTGTTATCAATCTTTGGGAGGCCTCTACATTGCTTGCAATTTAGTCCATCACCATTGTCTCTTCCACAACGCACGTGGGTGGTTGTTGTTTTTTCGTGTGTTTCTTGTGGCCCACTGGTATTTTGCCGTCCCGACACCAAACCCACCCCTCGTCCTCCTTTGTGCGCGCGATTCGATCAACTGTCTGTATCGCAAGCGTTGCTTTGAGTTCTTCTGAACACTTGAGCGAGACCGAATTCCTCCCCTCGGGACCTCTGGCCCTGAGAATACTCAACGCCTTTGGTTCCCGACCCTTCCCGTCGAGTCCTTGTGTTTGTCATCGCACTCGCCGTCATGGGTCGCAAACCGAACCAGCTGATCCTCGAGTTCTTCATTCGAGGTCAGAAACTCGAGGATGCCAGTAACCGTTACCAGCACACATGCAAGGCCTGCGGAGAAAAATTTCCCAAAGGTCGCATTGACAGTTTAACCAACCATCTCGTCAAGAAGTGTCAAGCCATCCCGCTACGAGACCGTCAACGCGTCCTGTTGCGCCTTCACGAACTTCCCGATCTCGCTGACGGTGATCAAAACAAAGACCCGAATACTGCCGGCCAGAACAAAGGAAAGGACTCTGATCTGCCATTTACCACCCGTCAGAATTTCGATGGTCTTAATGTGCTTGCTGAGGCCTCGAGACAGGTGGGCGCGTCCGACCAAGGTAAACGGGGCGGCCCTGCATACACTCAATCAGTTACTGTCGGCGGGAAGACGGTCGTTGTCGACCCTGCGCTTGAAGCGGAGGGCTTTCAGGGCCATCTGCACCCAGAACACGTCGAGGAAGACGTGAAGCCACCTGGTAAGCTGATTTTCATTCATTCGTGTCTTGTCCTCATCCTCTTTGTTTGTCGCTGGCTTCCTCAGTTTCATCGATGTCACACTAACCGCAATCCTCTTTTGCAGGAACTCCGCAAGGCTCCAATGCAACACTCCCCTCCCTCCCTAATAATTCTCAAGATCAGCCCCCGTCCGCGTCTCCGCCGTTGGCTGAAGCTTCCCTGACGCCTGACCCGGCCTCTAATGCTCGTCAGTCGCAACTCTCCATGATTGCTGCGTCTGCCAGTGAGATGGTGCCACAGGGAATACCATTGGACCATGACCTTACCGATGGCTTGCCGAAGGTGGGCACATGGAATCAACAGCTCTCCACTCAGGAACAGCTTCTATTTGATAGTCTACATGAACATGACCCCACACTCACTGCCGCGACGCAACGAGCCGCTGTTTTCCCACGTCCTATCGCGATGAACCCGAATTCACAGGCAAAGGGATTTGTAAATGAGTTTGGTAACTCTACCAAACCGGCTAAGCCGAAGGTACGCGGTCGTTTTTCTGCGGCCAGACGCAGGGAGGTTCAGGAAGTCAGAAAGCGCGGCGCGTGTATCCGCTGTCGTATGCTCAAGAAACCTGTACAGTTGGCCCCTCTCCTCTCTGTATCTTTGCGCGCAGCTAACAAAAACACTCAGTGTTCCGGTGATAGCCCCTGCACTACCTGTGCCAGCGTAGAAAGTGCGCGGTTATGGAAGCATCCATGCATTCGGACGCGTATTGCGGAAGAATTCGAATTGTACAATGCAAGTAAGTTTCCTTTCTTCCCACTTGTTGGCCTTTTAGTTTGTGTTGGGGTGACTGACCGCCTAGACTTGCACGCCACCCTGGCTTATCACGACGTAAGCGGTATCCGAAATCAGGTCAAGTTCGAGCATTATGCCGGTCGTATTGAAGTCACGCACTTTGAAGAGAGTATGGTGTATGTTACCTTCAGTGCGCTTCAAGGTCATAAGCCGTCCACGTCGACGCTGGATCCCCAGCTTCAAGGCCTTGGAGACGACTCGCAGTTCCAAGGTCCCCTTCACGAACTGTATCTGCTGGACAGCGATGCAGATGACCTACCTGGAAAACTTGAGATGTACATCAAAAAGACCGCCCCATTCTTTTACGAGAGAGAAGCTTCTGAGGTCATGGGGCCCACTCTGCTGCTGGCCTCTGAGTTGAGTCAACAGAAGAAGGTATTTTTTTCCCGCCCCAGCTACCCCGTGAGGAAGTGCAAACTAAGTAGGTACAGGATAATTTACTGGAGCGGGTGCTAGAGCTCTGGGTTGCTACTCACATCCTGGTCGACTCAGACTTGCGTTGGAGAACTTTCTGCAACCCAACCCTTCCTCCTACTTCGATGCACGCACTCGCGCAGCCATCAGATGATGGGCGCATGCCGATTGACGAGGTTACCAACGCTGAGTCTTACGCCCTTTTGTGCAGCCAACTGCGCGCAGCCACCGAGAAGCGTGCGTCGCAGCTGAGCAAGTCAGTGATGAATGATCTCGAACGAAGGCTCCTTCAACGTCAGCAGAGTGGCTGGTTTGAGACTTTTTTGGTCGCCCTAATCCTCCTGAACTGTGTGGAGAGAACCTGCTGGTTGTTCCGCTCTTGGGATGACGAGGCGTTCGCACAGCGGGTCGGTCATCTCCTCCTTTAACTTCTTGGGTTGTGTTGTATTCTGACTCACTGTAGTGGCCTTTGGACAAACGCCCCCCGTACTACGCAAGCCAGGGCGATCGCTTTTCAGATATTTTACATATGTTGTTGAAGATGCGCAGCTTGCCGCCCAAGGCGACGCCGCGGCCCGAGAATGGTGTTTTGAAGGCGGTAGACGGTAGCGACGCCAACGCGACTCGCTGGTTTGATATGATTAAGGTCACTCGTAAGTGTATCCTACACAGTCGCCTTGCGACGGAAGCTTACCGACGACAGCTCTGTTCCTTGAACAACGACAGGCCGCCGTCTTTGATCCAAACGACTCTCGCTCCCTCGATCTTCGCTACGGAGCAAAACTGTTGCCACCCACGAACGTTTACACATGATTTGCGCTGGCCCACAAACTGTGACTGATGAAAACAAATGAACCAATGACCATGAAAAATTGACTTAAGGCGATTTTCCGTGATAACTATGTACTTGTTTGGGTCTGAAGGAGGGCGGCAAAAACACGAACTGCATTTATGGGGGGGGTTTTTTTCCCCTTTCCCTTTATTCGAAACCGAGTACACAAATGTAATCTACAGATTCCATGTCGCTCCCCTGGTGTCGGTGTATGAGTCCCCATGATTTCTTGTCCTAGCAATAAATGAAAAATAATAATCATCCCCCTTACAGGACGGGGCGGCATATCAACTGAGACACAGGTGACATTAAATGGGGAGCTCCTCCGGTATCATTCGTATATAATCAAACAGTAAAGGAAGAAACAAAAAAAGGAATAAGGAATACCAAAGACGCAGACAATGCCCACGAGAAAGGAAAAAAAAAAAAAAAAAAAAGAAGCACAGGAAGACAAACAGATCAAGGCATAATCTCGTACAAAGTGAAGGGGGAAAAAAAAAGTCAAAGAAGAGAGCCCCGAAATAAAGGTAAAGGCGACCGACTCCCAGGGAAGCTTAAAAAATCTCTCTAACGACCAAGGGGAATTCGCTGGTAATGACACCAGTGAGACAACATATCTAACGGAGCAGTCGTGCTGCTTCTATCCACGCACAGGCCCCCACTCTCTGACTAGATGTGAAGGGGTTAAACATTCGCCCGATTTATCATGCAGGGTCATTGCGTGTGGCATATCCATCCCGGGAGCGGGGTGTAAGAGCCCCGACTGCGGTTTTCTCGGGCGAATGCTCGGGGGTGCGGAGCAGGACGTCCCTTAGGGTTACGGTGACTTCTGTATTCTCTGGTTTGAAACTGGACTTGAGGGCTGAGTCGGATGGGAAAACCTGGTTGTTGGTGGGATCGAGTCCTGTGACTTCCATGGTCAAGGCGTCTGGGGAAAGGGTGCTGACATCTAGGTTTCCGGCGTACGGGGTTGCGGATTCATGGAGTCCCTCTATGGTCGGGATGGGTTTCGCGGCGGTGGAGGTATCGGTGTTGTCTTTGTTGGCGATACTCGGCCAGGGGGGGTTGAAGGAGGGCAGTTGGAAGGTGTCTTGTAAGAAATTCGGGCCAAGCAGCTCGGCGAACATTTCGGCGTTATATTGCTCACAGGCGTCCGAGAGATCCTTGATGTGGTCATTGGATGGTTCATTTGGAAATGTCTGCATTGGGGCCTGGGGGGAGAAGGTGTTTTGGAGCATGAGAGACTGTGAGCCCATCAGGGAATGGGTGCTTGTAAGCAGTTGGGGGGTGGTGCCACTGTTACAGGTGCGATTGTGATCTTCTGACACGATCACGGCGTGGTAGCCCTTGTACTTCTTGTCATTATAGCTCTTGACATAGGCGCTGTGGGTTCTTCTGTTAGTCTACTGATGTCGTATGTCGCATCAGCGAAATGCCAGTCTTACCTGATAGCCAGGTAAGAAAGAAAACTTACTAGCTTTTTTTGGCAAAGGCAAGGATGCGAGCAATTGCTTGCATAAGTACAGAGTCTTCGAAGAATATCACTTCAGAAAGAGGAGAGGACGGTGGGACCGAGATACCCTCTTCGGCGAATATCATTTTCATGATATGGGAGGACTCCGAGAGTTGCAGGGGAGCCCCTACGGGTTGATATCCTTCTCCTGTCTTAATGAAATCAAGGACAAAGAATTTCTTATCATTGGAACACTATGGTTGGTCAGTTGACACCGTTAATGAACAGGAGGAGATATACTCACAATCATTTTTGTGACAACTGATTGAACAAATCTGCATAAGGATTCTTCAGAAGTACAGGACTCATGGTATGAAGCACGTGATTGCTGAGGGCGACATGAGAAATAAGACAGAGAGAAGCTGCTCTTTTTTATATTAAACGGCGCAGCAACAGTAGTGAATGACTCCCCTGGAGGCATCGCCACAGGATCAAATTAACCTATGGCTTGGGTCAGATAACCAGTAGAAACAGTGGGAAATCCCGCCCAGTGAATCAACACAGACATAGTGAAACTGGCGAGGGACTAAAAATACCATGCCCAAGGCAAACAACTGTAGCATCCACCCAATGGCAAACGGAGAGAAAGAGAGAAAATGAAGAAAATGCTGAAGTGAATCCGATTGTATCCCAACATTCACCATATAGACTGTACAGAGATAAGGAACAACCCAATAGAAACAAAGGCAACACATCATCATCAGTCATAATACAACATGAAAGATCATAGGAACAAAGAAATAAAAACAAAAAGAACAATGACACAGTCTCTTCAGAGAGTCACGGGCGAATCCTGAGGCTGCAAATTCCCCGGCACTTGCTCTAATACGACTGCGTAGTATTTGCCCTCTTCCGAAGTATCATGATAAGGTCCTGCAGACACAAGAGCCCTGTTTCCATCAGCACCACGACGACTTTGTACATCTTAGCAGGGCCAAACGTAAAATACTTACCACCCCTTATACCTCGGTTGATTGAAGATCTCCGTGAAAGCCCTTAGAATTCGCAACGGTAACTCTAGAATCGAAGGGAGCTCCGGTCCAGGTCCGCAGATGGGAAGTCCGAGTTTGTTGACAGGAAGATAAACGACCTCGGTCGGATTTTGAGGATTGCGCGCTTCTTGGAAGATGAGAAGACGACGGGATGGTTGTGGGGCCATTCTCTCTGTTTTTCTCTCTTTCTCTCGCCTTTCTCTATTCCTGTGGTTCAAGGTACCAAGATCAATGGCGATCTTCTTGCGGTGCGTTCTCCACTAGTAGTATAGAATCACGCAAAAGATCTCGTTGCGCTGATCAGATCGTCTCGGCGATTATCGATATTATCGATAAATTTATTTATATGGCTGCATGCAGCCTTATCGCTTCTGTTGATCTGTGCGCAATAAATTGAGTAGGTAAAAGAAGACCGAGAAAAAAAAAGACAACCCCCCGCCTGAATGCGGAGCAACAAAAAAAAAACAGAATTAGTTCAGCATGTATACAGTACTCCGTTAGTAGTCGAAAAGAAACTCAATGATTAGAGGGATGAAGAAGGTATTTCACATTGTACGCAATTGAGATCAATCGCGTTCCGTGTCGGGATCAACACACACGTGCCTGGGTGGGGAAAACCCTTATTTTATCCAACCCTCAAAACATCATACTAGTAGTAGGACATCGATCCTATTGAACTGGCTTATCTTAGGGCTAGTACCAACGTATTTGGGCCCTGATGTGGTTTAAATCCTACATTTGATATAGGAAGACAACTTCTCAGCAAGGGCCTATCACAAGTCGAGCGTGACACACGCACACACACATGAGATTAGTATATACACATTACAAGTAGAGTATCGAACAAAGGAACAAACGTTCGAGAATATCAACAGCTGGGTATCAAGTATCAAAAGAAATCATGTAGATCAACTGTCGCCTGCCAAAACGCTCCAAAGTGCCACGCCACCAACTCGGGACCCGCGGGACCAGCGATCTTCGATGCAAGACCAAAACATACAAGCAAAACAATGCACCGGAAACTTCCTACGTATCAAGCTCTCCGTCAAGCACGCGCCGAGCAGCATCCAGTCGCCGCCTCAACTGACGCACCCGCTTCAGGTCTGGATTGGGAGAGGTTGTGGTGGTTTGAAGATCCATGCATACATCGCCCAAGCTTTGGAACAACTGTTCCAAGAGGCGCGTATCATGATCGTTGATCCCCATGTTGCCATTTGCCACGGACTTGGGGTGGGGGCTCGATGCCGCCCGTACGGTGGATACGAGGGAAGACACAAGAGATGTCGGGGTCGCAGGGCCTATCATGGACTGTCGGGGAGTTGACAGGTATTCATCATCGCCGTCTTCTTGGATCGGCGGTCTCCGGACAGCACGGGGCGTTCCCACCTCCGACTCCGACTCCTGCTTCTCGGCAGCGGCTTCAGAATAATGCCGATTACTACGTAATTCTAGTACCCTGTTAGTCTCTCATGCACTTGATCATTTCAATAGTAAAGGGACCCACCATGATTAAATCTCCTGTCCCAATAGAGGACACTCTCAAGGCCATCGTGATCTCCCTCAGTCGCAGTCGCGTACGATGCAACGGTGGAAAGAGACGCCCCGCTGTTCGTGCGAGAATGGCGGACGTGAGGGCGATAATGGATAGGCCGTGTGGTTTCTGCAGATGAGGTTGAGACATTACTTGTCCGTCTCAGCCTATTTGAATAGTTGCCCAGAGCACTATGGAGAATGAAAGTTTCGTAGTCAAAGGCATCTTCACGTTCTTCATGAGGTCGAGCGTCGGGATTCGGAACCGCTGGAAATGGGTCTAGGCCGTCAAAGTTGTCCTCCAGAGGCTCGCGCAATATCTCATTCAGAGCCTCGCGATCAATATCTGATGAATCATCAGAGTTGTATTCACCCTCCTCTGCATCTTCGTACAGGCTTTCAATGACTGACTGCGTATCCTCGTTCACTGGCCGGGGGGCAGGGGCACTTCTTGGTGGCGGAAGCTTTGCATTAGATGCCTCGTTGCTGTATTGGATAGCGACCGCTTCATTGTCGTCTCGGGGGTGTTCATATTCTCCGCTGCATTGGGTCTCCTGAGGGTAGTCCGAACTCCGTACTACACTGGGCGCCAGATGACTCTCTCTTAGCTCCATTGTATCGGTAAAATACTTATCGGCCGCCGTGAAAGGGCTGGGAGTGCGTAGACTCTGCAAGCTACGTCGACGTAGATTGTCCTCCTGTGTTTTTACTTTGAGGCTGGAGATTTTGATGTGGAGGCCTTTCATCTGATCTTGGAGATCTCTCACTTGTAACTGCGATTGTGACCGAGACGGAGGATCGGACACGGTAATTTCTTCTGCACCCAACGCATAGTACCCTCGATCTTCCGCGGAAATTCCCAATCCTTTGGGTGAGTCCGAAGTGTCTTCCCGCAAGTTTGAGGGAGAAGCCCGCGCTGAGTGTGACTTCAATATAGACGCACGATGCGTGAGGTATGCTCGAGTTGGATCATAGCGGAACGTTCGGTCGTCATTGTTAAAGTTGGACATACTGCTCGAACCTAGAGCGCTGAGAGATCGGGACAGATCTGGTTCGACAGTAGGGAGGCTCGATTGATCCACTGATGGTAAACGGGTTTCACTGTACACCCGAGAATGGTGATTGATACCAGTATCCTGGGATGAGCTATACGTCACGCGAGGACGACTCGATGCTCTGCGATCTGCCCGGGAAATCGATTGATACAGGCCGCCAACTGGTTGACCAAGTCCCAACGCTTGGTTGCCTGCGGACGGTGTTGGCGACACCGAAAGCGATGGTGATGTCCGCATGGAAGACCGAGCTCGAGTCAGATTGCCTTCCATGAGCTACAATTACACAATCAGTCTAAGATCCATACAAAGACAACTCACCGCTCACTTCTGTTCGACATACCATTAGCCGTTTCTTTGCATTCTCGAGGATTCTTTCAGCTTCACTGCTTAGAATCACAGACGGTAATTCATCACCGGGGCCTTTTCCCTCCGTAGTTGTCACCAACCGGCCATTGGCCGTATCCTTCATAATACGAACGGCTTCAATTGACTGGTCCTGGTCAACTTCTTGAGGGGCCCGCTGTCCACTCTGACGAGATTTAGCACCCTCCAATGAAGAAGATTCACTAGCGCCACTAATTGTAGAGCTAGATGAGCTACTCCGATCTCCTATTTCTTTGGTCTCCGCGTCCTCTACCGTGCGCTGCGAGGCTGGCGAGCCTTCCGGCCGGCGAATATTCGTGACGTCCAAGGTCGGCCCGAATCCGGTCACCGACGACGTTGATGAAGTATCTTCCTCTCCGATATCAGACAAACGACGGCTCGCATCCAGGCCCTCGTGTTGCCACGTGTGACGCGGGAAAGACTTTTTCGGGGTCCGGTGGAAAGACATGGAAGGGCCATTTCCGTTAAAATCCTTGGGGAACGGTCGGTTATTGTAAAAGGATTGGAGATGGGACAATGAAGGAAGGTTGAATGGGGGAGATGGAGTCGAGGATTCGCGCTCGCCTTCATACGGCAAAATCATATCTGGGTTCGAGAGTGTCGGGGATGGTGGAATGGCCGGTGGAGGCGCCCTGTGATCCTGAGCATCCTCCGCCGAGGAGCTGTGTAACATGCTTCTGAGTTAAAGATGGAGTTTGTGCTCAATGCCGTTGAGAAATGAATGCCAGTATATTTGTATGTGTATGTGTGGTGATCCAACTTTGGGATCAAAAACCAATCACCACCGAAGACCAGCTGTCATCTGTAAGAACGTGCCCGGGACTTTTCTTTTTTCAAAAGGAAGAGAGGAATTTCGTGTCGATGGAATCGAGGGATAAGTTTAACTCATAAATGGGTCGACGTGAGATTTAAGCTGCAAGTCGCAACGCGAATGCAAGGTCAATGCGAACCCAGCAGAGCGGGACAGTTTTTTTTTAAAAAAAAAAAAAAAAAACTCCA
>ML739321.1:0-25213 GCA_009193565.1 Aspergillus coremiiformis
TTATTATTATTATTATCTTTCTTCTTTTTTTTCTCTTTGACCTGTAAGACTATTAATATTATAATTAATTAAAATTTATAATCTATAGAGTATAATTTACTAACTATAGAAAGAGTATCTTGTATTATTACTATTATAATAATAATTAGTATATATCTTTCTAAAATATTCTAGTATAATAATATATTCTGAATATAGCCTATAGCTTTATATATAATATATATATTTTTTTTCTCCAGCCTGTAGTATTTTTACTACTTATATTAAAATAGTCTTAAAATTTAGATTTTAATATAGATTAAATATAGTAAGAATCTTTCTAATCTATATTATAAGTTCTTTTATTACTAGTATAGCTATTATATTCTAGATTATAACTAATAAATAGCTAGGGACATATTTAAGATTCTAGATATAATTAATATTTAGTTTATTAATTAAATTTTATAAATAGCTAAAGAAAGAAACACTAGTTATTTTAGTTAGAAAAAAAAATAAAGAACTTGTTATTATAACTACTAGGGCTAGATTACTAACTATTTTAAAAAAAAAGACTAATTATTTTAAAAGATAAAAAGCTAGCTATTATAGTAACAGAGAAAAGAGAGCTTACTAGTAATAATATTTTTAGTTTATAAAGATTAAAATACTATTTAATAATATAAAAAAAAATAATATTTGATTTTTCTATGTTCTATGAAAAAAATATTCTTTATATAATAATAACTAATACTATAGCCTATAAATTTTAGTGTTGATTATTCTATTAAGTAGTATATAATATTTTTAATTAGTATTATTAATATATTGGTCTGATTGTGATCACGTATATTATTTATTAAGATTATATAAATAATAGAAAAATACCTGTGTTAATGATTACTAAGTGTAAAATTTCAAGCCACCGAGCAAAGCGAGGGATTACGGCTTGTAGTTCTATGTACGGAGTACTCCATACAGAGTACTCCGTACACCACCTAGTAACATGGAAGGCGGTCGCACTGGAGCTCCACCCGAGTGTAAACAAACTTAGTACTAAGCAACAATTCACCCAACCTCCTCAATTCCGACCCGCCAGACCCATCGACTCAATTACACGTCCAGTGCATTCAGTCATGCCATTAACTTGACTGCGGAAACACCTAAATCTACCATCGCATACTCCATACAACGCGCGCAACTGAATTATAATTTTCTTGTCCGTGTGTTGGGTATTCCTCCCCCGTTGAGACAAGTCGCGGTGGCCGACGCGCTCCGTACGAGCTCTCCGGTTGTTAACGCTTCGGTCACCACGTTTGGGGCATTTTCATTTGATGTCTCGGAACTGTAGTAATCATTGTGTTTATTTTCTTTGATATCACACTCAACATGTCGCGCGAACACACTGCTAACAGCTTCGCGTCATTCGGCTCGGACTTTGATCTCGAGCACGAGGCGTTCGCGTCCACCAAGGAAGTCGGCGACAGCCCCAAGCTTCCAGATATGAAGGACAGCCTTGGAAAGTCTCGCCGCGAATCCAACCATGACGAAGAACCTGATTACGCTATTAATTCCTCCATGTTAGAACGCTACTTCCCGGAGTTCTCCCAAGCCGGTTCATCGGAGGAAGACGAGATCGCTGAGGACGATGAGTTCTCCGTGGAAGTCGGACGCGGTCCCAAAAAACCCGCGCGTCAACTGGATGACTCGCGAAATTCCTATATGAGCATCGAGAACAGTGTCCGGTCCTCATCACCCGCAGTGAGACTCGACTATCCTACTTTTACTCCACAGAAGCCAGCCATGCGCAACACATCACGAAGAGCAATTAGCGAAAACCTTCGGAAGGATGCCCAACTGAGGCGGGCAAGCCTCGCTCAGAAGGAAAATATGGACCCCCAAGCCTCCAAATCCAAAGCCAGTAGCCAGCGACGGACGCTGTCCGACATGCATGCCAAAGTACGCGACTCATATGACGGTTCTTTTCTCGGCGACGAGCGACCCCAGGCAGCCGCGACCAATGCGCGTACGACACGCTTCGGGAGTCACCAGATTGCCGACGCCGTGGAAAGAGCGTCACAGGAGGCATACGCTCGAGAAGTGAGAAAGGGAAAGCAACCTTCCAACTCACGGCTGGCATATGTGAACACGGCTGGTGATACTGCTACTCAGCAATCGTTTCTTCTGCCCGATCTTCCAAACCTATCCGAATTGGTCTCAGGCGTATACGAAGACGGCACACCGGTTTTCACGCGTCAAAGCAATCGGACACGCACGACACGTTTCGTGTCTCCTCCCCATGATGCTACCGAGGTGTCTTTAACTCGCGACCATGTCCCTCTTGATGCTGTCCCGATCCCGGAAGATGAGAAGGCTTTATTTGTATCCCTGAGGCTCCTTCAAGATAAAGTCTCAGAGCTGGAGAGGGCCAAGGTAGAAGCCGAAAGGAGGATTGAAGAAGTTAACAATGAGAATGCGTCTCTTAGAGCAGGCAAGCCTCGCCCGAAAGGTAAACACCACCGGGCCAAATACGACACTGATGAGGATGAGCACCGGAAGGACCGCCTCATCAATGAGAATCGAAGTAAGTAGTACTGTTGACATTTTTATATCTCTTCTAATGCTAACGCACTTCAGAACTTGACACCACGAATTTGGCACTGCAGAACAAACTGGACATTGTGGAGCGCAAGGTAGAAATCCAGGAGGCAGCATTGAAGAGATTGAACCGGGAACGAGATATGGCGGTCTCCCAATTAGGGGTCGCTTATCTCGAATCTCAAGATCTTAAAAATGAGATCGAGGACCTTCGGCATGAGAATACGGAGCTTAAATCTCAGCTGGCGAAACTTGCCCCATTCGTCTCAAGGAAGGGTGAAGAGACTTTACAGTCAGAACAGACATCCGCCTCGGAAGCAAGCACAGGGGTAAGCCAAGATATCACCCAACATAGCAAGAATGTGAGCCGCGGAACCAAGGAACTCACCAGTAAGAGCACACGGTCGAAGGCTGGGCGCCGGGAAGATTCCAAGGCGAGAGTTTCCACCCAGGTTGACAACGAGATTTCACGACTTGAAAAAGAGCGAGCGGATGAGGCTCTCTTTTCTATTGATATGCCGCGATCGAAGGGACCATCTTCATCCAGTGCAAGCAAATCAGCACAGCGCACACAGGCCAAGAAGTCAAACACGGGCAAGCAGCGTGTCAAGCGAGTGGTTGTGGAAGAAGTAGAGGTCACGGAGCCTGTGGAGTCAACTGTTGATGCCACTGGGACCAGCAAAAAGTCTTCCGGGGCGGAGCAAGACGTGACGTTGCTGAGCTTTATCGATGTGAGTAATGTTTAACATGATCCGGTCGAGCAAAAACTTACCTCTTCTATAGGAACGCGAAATTGCCCAGCTACGAAAGACTTTAGAGGAAGAGAGACTGGCGCGCAAACGACGGCAATCAAGTACGTCCAGGGATCATACCTCAAATGAAACTGGAAATACTACCCGCCGAAGCGTGTCAAAATCAGCAGCTCCTCGAAAATCGTCCTTGAAAGAACCCAAAGAAACCCCCACTAGACCGGCCTCGGTCATGGACGACGCGACGGCAACCTCCAAAGCTAGCATGGGTGAAGGGGACAGTAACTTGTCCGTGCATATCGATCGTCCTCGGCGATACTCAGAAAATTTCGCTACTCGCCGGAAGCGCCAGGTCTCAGAAGATATGACGTCGGCATTCATTCTGCCTGACATCACGCTCCATCGCGCTGACCTAGTCGCTGAAAACCCAGCACGGCTGCCCGAGTCTGCGCAGCGGGCACTGGACAGCGCTACCCAACACAATGGAAAAAATTGTACGGTGTGCAAGCGTTCCATTCCTGGCAACTCCTGTGACCACACTGTCGAGCCGGTGAAGATCCCCAAACCTATTCCAGTGTCAGAGCGTATGCCGGAACCTTCCATCTATAATGAAGAGCCTACTATGCGACCTGCACAGCCACCAGCGGTTGCCCTTGCTACGGTGCTTAAGGCTTTGGAGGACGAGCTTTCACATCTGAAAATGCAACTTGTCACGTACCAGGCGGCATACAACAAGCTGGATGCGTCATTGAGTAAACGTCAGCGGAAGTCGCTTTCTGCGAAGATCGAGAAGCTCTTGAAGGACATCGACATGAAAGCCGACCAAATCTATGCCCTATACGATGTGCTCGAGGGGCAGAAGAGTAAGGGCCAGGAGATGACTGAGCAAGAAATGGAGGTGACTCTCCAATCGATTGGAATTGACGTGGGCGCAGCAAGAGGCGCTGATGTGACTGCTACAACGGATAGGTCGCCACCAAAGAATGCTGAAACAGACTACGATATTGATGATGACGAGGAGCTTCCATGGGAAGGAATTGAGAGTACGATGGACGTGACTGGTGGTAGCAATCGCAATTGACTGTTCGGATAGTTGACCGAGTATTTATTTGGCTATCCGACAGCTGATGTTTTCTTCTCTTTTCTCTTACGCCTACCCCCTTCCTTTTCTCCTTTCTTTGTTGCGTGTACCGTTTTTTTCCCTTTTTGTCTCTTGATATCCCTTACCGTCCTTTCCATTGGAGGCATGATATCAGGCTTGGTTTAAGACTGACTTAAAGTGTATGTCCCTAGCACTGAGAAACGTGCCTTTACTTTGTCAGGAAAGGAACGAATCCCACAAGAAAAATGTTCGCTATCTTAGATTAGCGTTGACTGTTCCCAGGGTTTCTTTGGCAAAGGTGCTTGGTTGCTTGAGCTCGGCCTGGGCGTCGATTGACCTGTAAGGTCTCCGTCCGACTTCGAGCTCGTCACTAAACCCTTGTCCTTTCTTTACATTTTCTGCTCTCTGGGAAATGGCGTTTCGAGTCTGGGCTGTATTGGTGTAAGTTAGGCATTGTTAATTTGCTGTATTATCATGTTCGCGTGTGGGAATGGGATTTGGATAATAGTTACTAGTAATACCATTACTGAAATGTTTTGCTGCGAGTCCCGTCCGCTTGCCTGATAAAAGTGTCACCGCTTTTGTAAAGGCAGCATGTAAGTACTCTGTGTGTGCTCCTGTGTATTCACTGATTTCTTACTGTGGGCTATTTCCCGCGAGGTTTATATTGCCAGATCCTTACACGGAGGGACACCGCTCAGCGGTGGTACGGCCCCTTATCTTCCACTCACCACCAACAATTCAAGGCAACTCTGCATGTTTCTCCAATTATCTCTTCATTAATTCCTCTCAAAATGTGCGCATGCAAGCCCTACGACGATATTGCCTGGGCAATAAGTACCCAGATCTGGGAGGAGTGGCCAAAACTTCTTCGCAAAGAGAGTCCCTCGGAACTGGGTCCTTTCATCATCATGAACTATATCCCCCACAAGGGAAGTATGGGTGATCTTCCAACTTGAGATGCCAGGACGCCAAGAAGGACAACGGCCAGTACTTAATCCGGACTTCAAGCCAGAAAGGCTAGAAGCTCTCTTTAGAAAACTAGCCAATATTGTCCTTTCGCTGTCTACATTTTCTTTGAGCCGAATAGGACCCCTTCACAAGAATGACAACTCTACGTGGGAAGTGTTACATCGGCCTCTGTCTTATTCTATGATAATGGCCCATTTCCAGTTTGGTGTGACGATTTTCGACCAGAAAATGTTCTGATAAAATCTCATAGACCTAAACGGGTATAGCGTACTTGATGGCCTCGGCTTCAGCTTCAAACTTCCCCAACTAAAATCCAAACTTTCCTTTATACAATCGCCACCTGAACCTTGTATTATATTAGATTTCAACGATCAAGCGTTATTGGAGCTTTTATTTGTTGCTACTTGGCATTGATGAGATCGAGTCCACTGCGTGAGATTCAGCCTCGCCCTATCGACGATGTAAATAGCAGTATCACCATTGAGGATACCGACTCCCAACTCCAGTCTCCGCTAGAAGGTACTGATCCTTTGGATCCTGCACATTGGAGCCATGCTCCTGATGAATATGACGACGATGAGAGCGTGGATACCGTTATCTACGATGGCAATTTCTCCCAGCACCGTTCGCTTCTCGGTGCACCGGGAAGTCGCCGGTATTCATCTATTCGGGATACTTCCGTTGACAGCGAAGATGGCAACAGCGACATCGCTGCGGCTGAGTCCTCCAGCGAGAAACCAGTAACATGGAGCTCATTGCCTAAAAAGGGCCAACTGGCCATCTTGACCTTTGCTCGTTTGTCGGAGCCGCTGGCTCAGACGTCTTTGCACGCATACATGTTCTACCAGCTCCGGTCTTTTGACCCCTCCCTTCCTGACTCAACCATCTCCTCGCAAGCAGGTATCTTACAAGGTAGTTTCACTGCCGCACAATTCGTGACTGCCATTTGGTGGGGCCGATTGGCCGATACTGAATGGATGGGCAGGAAACGCGTTCTCATGATTGGCCTAATAGGGACATGTATTTCGTCTCTGGGGTTTGGATTTTCGAGATCGTTTTCGACTGCCGTGGTGTTCCGAATTCTAGGCGGCGTCCTAAATAGCAATGTCGGAGTAATGAGGACGATGATCGCCGAGATTATTCAAGAGAAGAAGTGAGTTTCGTACAGCAACGTACAGCTTCGATTGCAAGGCGTTTAACAAGTGACTACAGGTATCAGTCTCGGGCATTTCTTCTGTTGCCAATGTGTTTCAATATCGGTGTTATCATTGGTCCTGTATTAGGAGGCATGCTGGCGGACCCTGTGAAAAACTATCCGCATCTGTTCGGACCTGGATCATTGTTTGGGGGCAAAACCGGCGTGGAGTGGATGCTGCATTGGCCTTTTGCGCTGCCCAATCTTCTCAGTGCCGTATTCATTTTCGCTTCTTTATTGGCTGTTTTTCTTGGACTTGACGAGGTATGCTTCATCCTGCTTGTTTGTGTCCTATCCGGCTTACTGATAGATGGACTAGACGCATGAAGTCACGCGGCACAGGAGCGATTGGGGACGGAAGTTAGGGAAAAGACTTGCCAAGACCCTCTCCCGACGTCGGCGTCAGATCCCTCAGTATTACCGTCCCCTAATTGGCCACGAGGACGACGAATCTCTATACATTGATGCAAGTGTTGCTAGTGGATCAGTACGCTCCAGCTTCGCCCGTTCACGTCCTCAACTTCGTGAACGTCCAAGCTTCCGTGAGATCTGGACGCCTAATGTTCTGCTTACCCTGCTGGTACATTTCTTGTTAGCATTCCACACTAGCGCCTGCAACTCCATGACTTTCATCTTCTTGCCAGCTCCGAGAGCCCCAGAAGGTAGCCGAGACGGCTTCTTCCATTTCGGCGGTGGTCTCGGTTTGCCGTCCTCTCGAGTTGGTCTTGCTACTGCTATAATCGGGGTCATTGGCCTTCCACTGCAAATTTTTATTTACCCCAAAGTCCAGTCCCGTCTAGGGACCTTGACTTGCTTCCGCGCTTTTCTACCATTCTCGCCTTTTGCTTACGCACTCATGCCATTTATCGTTCTGATACCCCGATACCCGTGGCTGGTTTGGCCCGCCTTTACCGTTGTTGTCGGGTTGCAGGTTGTTTCTCGAACGTTTTCCATTCCCGCCGCGATCATCCTTGTCAATAACAGTGTTACGGACCCTCGTGTTCTGGGAACCGTCCATGGCGTGGCACAGAGTATCGCTAGTGGCGCACGCACCCTGGGCCCTCTCCTTGGGGGCTGGGGATTGGGGCTGGGACTCAAGTACAACATGGTAGGTGGCATATGGTGGGCTCTGGCAGTGGAGGCTTTTGTAGGCTGGTTTTTACTCTGGTCGATCTATGAGGATAAGGGAATTGAGAAGAGGAAGGATCAACCAGAAGAGGAGGATTCATAATGAATGCTTGATTTCCAAGTGCACTGCGTGTATTATCAGATCTAGACAGCTTGGTCTGCTGCGATCTGACGAGGTTTATGACACATGCATAAGATAGACAAATTAGATACCATTTTGTTTAGTCGATTCAAATATTTTCGGGTCATTAAGTTCGTTAAACCATCATTCACGTAAAAAGAAAACCCCCCGATATCCAGTAATGCTGGACAGCAGTTAGTCGTTGGCAATGGCCGAGTATTTCAAATTACCGTCCAATCTAAGGCCAACAACTAGCACGTAGCATCTCAAGTCCCAACCACTGGAGTGATGAACGCTTTGATCGCCAGTTTAGCATCGCCATTATTGGATTTCAAGAGCTCCGTCGCTTTGATTTTCGTCAGATCCAATTGGTCGGCCTGCAGCCAGTCCCCCCGTTGTCAGATAACATCGACGAACAACGCAGTTGGCCAGGAGCGTACCAGGAGATTGACATCCTCTGATGCAACCTTCACAGCTTTCTTCCTCACCACCTCTGCCTCCTTCTGCGCGCCCGCCGTCTTCTTCCCCGTATCCTGCCCCGCAGCGATCTCCAACCGACTCATCGCCTTCCCCAATGCCTCCTGGTCCGCGGATGAAGGCGGCTTGGCGCCTTCATCCGCACCGATCTCATTCGTGTTCAGAGAGGAAAGGGCAGCGGCGGCTTTACGGTCTTCAGCGTTTGCGGGGCGATGCTGCTCAACAGCGTCTGGATCCGGGTGGGCAGAGGGGATAGAGTCCGACATTGTAAGTCGTCAGCACTAATGTTGAAAAAAAAGAGAAAGATAAGAATACTGGGAAATTATATGGAGATCTTGCATGAATGACGTGGTCGGTTTTGGAAAAGTTGAAAGTCACGTTCTTAACCATCTCCCCTTGCCCCATCTGGACTAGTGTCAGAGCGTGACTCCGGCCGTATATAACCGGAATTTCTTTTCTTCTTTCATGGTGGATTGTGGCCTTTTTTTTTTTTGTTTGCGGTTGTCCATACGTGTAACAATTCCTCTTCTGGTCTTTTGGGAATTCTGTACGGTTTTTGTTGGGATCTCTGCTGTTCTTGGGGATTTTCATCGAAACTATCTTGCCGTAGCCGTCGATCGTTTGGACTCCAACTATGGATCCTTGGACTCCAAGCTGTGCGTCCCCTTTTCTTGTAAACCGCCTTGGGTGCTGACTTTGTAATCTTCTTCAGCTTGGGCTTCGAAACCCATCAAGCAGGATGTCGTTTACCATGATGATAAGGGTGTTCAGGGGGCTCTTGACAAGCTACATAAATTGCCCCCGTTGGTTACCAGACAGGAGGTATTGCGCTTTGGTTTTCCAGATGCTTATGCTTTCAAAGCTGACTCAGGAAACAGATCATCAATTTGAAGAAGAGCTTAAGGAATGTGGCATTGGGCAAAGCCTTTGTGCTCCAAGGAGGTGCGGGAGTTCTCGCTGTCTGCAAGCGTTCTGATCGCTGACTCCCCGTGATAGGAGATTGCGCGGAACTATTCGACTACTGTAATCAAGACATGATCGAGGCTAAAGTGAAGCTGCTCTTGCAGATGAGTTTAGTTTTGGTGTGGGGTAAGTCTTTCCAGCTATTTTTTTCTCGTCTGCCGGTACTAATAATGTATACAGGTGCCAACAAGCCAGTTGTCCGGATTGCGCGGATAGCAGGCCAGTTTGCCAAGTGAGTATCAGACAACCTTTGAGCTGGCGGAAAACTACCTTCGAAAGAAGTTGAACTGGGTTAACCTTATCAGGCCACGGTCGAGTCCAATGGAAGTTGTCAACGGCGTTGAAATGCCCTCATTCCGTGGCGATAACATCAATGGCTTCGATGCCACGCCTGAGTCCCGGACCCCAGACCCGTCGCGGCTCGTCTCCGCATACTTCCATTCTGCTGCCACCCTCAACTACCTCCGGGCATCCCTGACCTCTGGACTGGCTGATCTGCACTCCCCACTGGACTGGGGCCTTGGCCATGTCATCACGCCAACCATCAAAGAGAAATACGAGCGCATCGTCAACAGAGTCAAGGACGCTCTACGGTTCATGCAGACCGTAGGCATCGACACCGACCGCGGCGTAGAAACAGTCGACATCTACACAAGCCACGAAGGCCTCCTACTCGAATACGAGCAAAGTCTAACCCGCCTTCTCAAGAACCCCCCGACCGAAACCACTCACTCCGCACAAGCCCCAAGCGTAGTCACAGCGCCTGCCCCCCAACAGAGCTACTTCGCTACATCAGCCCACTTCCTCTGGATCGGCGACCGCACGCGTCAACTCGATGGAGCGCATATCGAGTTCTTCCGTGGCATCGCCAACCCCATCGGCATCAAGATCGGCCCCAGCATGCTCCCCGACGAACTTGTGCGCATTCTCGACGTCGTGAACCCCACTCGCGAGATCGGTAAAGTGACCCTTATCTCCCGTTACGGTGCCCAGAAGATCGCCCAGCACCTCCCCGGCCACATTGCCGCCGTTCACGCTTCCGGCCACCTTCCTGTCTGGCAGTGCGATCCGATGCACGGCAACACGCAATCCACGCCCTCGGGCGTCAAGACCCGGCATTTCACCGACATCCTGTCGGAACTGCGTCAGGCGCTGGAAATCCACAAGGCGGCCGGCTCGTTTCTGGGTGGTATGCATCTTGAATTAACTGGAGAGGCTGTCACGGAGTGCGTGGGCGGTGCTGGCGGGTTGACCGAGGAGAACTTGAGTGAGCGGTACACGACATTCTGTGATCCGCGACTGAACGAGAAGCAAGCGTTGGAGTTGGCCTTTTTGGTGGCTGGCTTCTACCGCGAAATGGAGGAAGAGACGAACTCGATCTAATAACGAGATAATGTAAATGGCTGGATAGTTGTTTTTGTCAAGCTTCCCTTTCACAATTATCTACAGTATAACCGCACCAAAAGACGCAAGTCAAAGATCCTCCAAACAGTCATACTATTGGGCTGAAAGCAAAACAATAAGCTTAACAACAGCCCGGAAATAACAATGAATTGAAGCATCCATCATGCAACAGTATTCTCATCTCCCCTCCTGGGTCTGAAGCTAATGTTGACAGAACTGATCGTAGTCGTATGGAGTTCCGAATTAATTAGAACATCGCAATGCTGTTGGAATGACCGACGGCAACTTGCAGAAGCACATAACACATTGAAAAAGAATAATGCAATTGGCACCAATAAAGTACAAAATTCAACTCCGAAGGGGTATGATTTGAAAAAAGAACGAGCGACCCAATCCAGACCCAACCCAAACCAAACCAAATGCATAGACACAACGCCAAAAAAAAAAAGACCAAAGCAAACAGATTATTTTACCAACGGGCTCCCGATCTTGGGTTTGAAGGCGAGACTCTTCCGTCTAGCCGCCTCTAATTTCACCCGCAGCTTCTGCGACTGCTCCTCACTGAGGCCTGAACTGGAGAAAAGTCCCTGTCGGAGTTGCTTTGGAGGACAGGTCTGCTGGACAAGCTTCGACCGCTGAGAGAGGAAGAATGGCGTTGCGGGGGACATACCAATAGCATCCATGTCGAAAGCGTAACCAGGAGTTTTCGGCGTTTGGAAGTATTTCTGGTCCACTTCTGGATAGCCGGCTTCGGAGTTTTTGCTCCTCTTGGGAGTTGATGGCATCTCGCTAGGAGTGGATGTGGAGCTTTTCACAAAATCACCTACAGCAGCCACACCAGACAGTCTGCTGCTCGTGAGCGTTGTATGGGCTTTCACCAGAGTTCCGTTGATATGGCTCAGAGCGCGAGGCTCCATGCTCTTTCTGCGCTTGGCTCCGCCACGAGGAATAATTGAGCTATCGACAGCATAGTGCGTCTCGTCAAGCCACTTGCTTTCTCTTTCGCAGCTAAATCTGGGTTAGCACAAGGATAATCTTTGGTACGTTGGTCAGAATGCACGTACTCTAGAACCCAGCCGACACCGATACACTTGACAAGGCCTCGGGCTTGCCTAACCTTCTCCATAGTCCGCACGCCACCATCCTTATAGACAACATGGGTTATGCCAACCTTGCCCTCCCTTGATTCTGCTTGTTCATCGGGAGACACACTCGAACGAGGATTCCAAGACCAATTCTTAACACACCTGGCACCCATTTGCTGTAAAAGCTCCACAAAGATGCCACTAGCATCTTCTCCTTCGGTTGTATGCACGTCGACGTACACGATAGCGCCTTGCAAAGGTCCCGTGCATGTCGGCTGGTAAACACTGCTACGCCTGCGAGGTGATTTGGCAGGACTGGGGGAACGAGAAGGGGACTTTTTGCGTTCACCACCTGGTGTTGCAACACGAGCCTTGGAACTGCTTCTGGATCTGCTCGGCTGAAGTTGTGGCATTGTGCTGTACGATAATCTTGGTGCTTTACGAGGTGGATGATAATCCTCCATGTCCGCTCGGGGAGCGAGAATAGATCTCCGAAGCCTAGGAGAGGCGCGGGTGGGTGAAGTTATGGAAAGGGAGCGGCCTCTTTTGCGGGACATCTTCAACGGCGATATCTCCCCTTCAGGCTTCAAGGGTACCTTGGACACTGTATGGAATGTCTGCATGGGATTGGTCTTTCTTCGCACTGGTGTGACAGGCGCAGGAAGCTGAACATCACAATTTTCTTTTTCATCATCCAAAATTTCCTGACTCAAGGCGTCCGGGCGCATCGGGCTCTCGTAGACAATAGAGACTTGTGTATTCTCACGGGTCGCAGCTAGATCGACTTCCTCTGGCTCCTGGTCGCTGAATATTTCGAACATAGGAAGTCCAGGCGACTTCTCCAAATCCTCAAAAGCACAACGGCCTATTTCCGGCTCTTCTTGGTCATCCTCGGGCTCGAGGGCCGCAGGATCATCGTTCGGTTGGAGCTCATCAACTATCGGGGATTGTGACTTTGTTGAGAGATCCGGGTATGTCACATCTTCAAGGGTATTGTTGACATCGCTACGCCCGCTCAGATTACCCGACAGGGAGAAGACGCCTCGACGTCCTAACCGCCTTTGCTCGGTTTTCGCAGGACTGCTCGCCTTCCACCGACTGAGTTGTTCTGCCAAGAGTGTGAAGCGAGGGCGGTTACGCCTTTCGTTCTCCAGGCCCGGAATATCATGCTCGGGGTGGGGAGAGGGCTGAATATCGTGTGCGGGAATATCCACCTCGGTTGTAATATCAGCGGCCCCAGAGTTCATACTTTCCTCTGCGCTATCGCGATACTCATCAGGGAACCAGGGAGCAGCGAAAGACGGCAAAAATTTTGGATCTTGGGGAGTCGGTGGTTCTTCGATTTCATAAGGAGTGAATATCTGTGGGTTCATCGTGCGCTGTGCAGGGGTCTGTCTGGTAGTCTGTCTCGGTACCTGTCTGGGTGTTTCTCCGAATATTTGTCTAGGTGTCTGCGCAGGTGTCTGCCTAGGTGTTCCTTCAAACGTTCGTGCAGGTGTCCGTCGTAGTGTCCGTTGAGGCGTTTGTCTTGGGGTTCTTCTAGGAGTATCAAATGCTACAAGAGTAGCCTCCTCATCATCGAAGTCGTACTCATCCAAAACGTTGAGCTCTTCCTCATCATACTCACAATTAGAGTCCAGGCTATGGTCACCCACAGGCTCTACAGACTCGGCGTGACTCTCTGTTCCTTGGCCATCATCACGCATTTGAAATTGGGCACCGGGGGCTTCAGTGAAGACATCTTCAAGCCCCTCAAGCATAGTTTCGCGACTTGAGAACTCTGCCGGGGCCTGTAAATATTCACCCTGTGCATCATCCGCTGATTCTGAATCCCGGTCTTCGAGCTCTTCATTCTGTTGATCTCCGAGGGCAGCAATATCCTCCTCTGCATCCGAGGTGACCGAGCTTCTATCTGCGGAGGCAAGTTGTTCAAGCTCATTTTCCGAATCACCCGTATTCTGCACATCTTGAACAGGATGAGAGGCATCCTGCTCCGCAACTTCAAGACATACTGTGTAATCCTGGGGAATCTCTGGTGCATACCCGTCAAAACGCTCCTCGAAGTCAGTGCTGAATTGATCATCCATAAGGATATTTTCGACGATTTCGTATTGGCCTTCGAAAAGCTCATAGATACCTTCGATGGATTCTTCACTTTGAACAGTACCTTCACGATCCACACCAATACTCTCCATAGGCTCCTCGGCATCTTCATCATGCTCACTCTCAGTGTCTGCATGGCCCATACCCATGTCTTCCATTACATCCTCTTGGATTTCGTCATGTTCCAAGGGTTGCTCGTCAGTCTCGTCTTCTAACTCATACTCAGCAGCATGCGGTATGTCCTTGGATTCAACAAATTCAGGTTCAGCTTCCGGTTCAGGCGTCCCAGGACCATGTCGGTCGGCTGGGGTTTCGGTGAACTCTTCATATTCATCCGGCATTTCCAAGGTCTCTTCGGAGTCATGCCTTTGGAAAGGCGATCTAGCAGCCTCCGGGGAGAGAATTCCATCCATCTCTTCATCATCGTCAGAGTCGAACTCCAAGTCCTGAGTCACTGGGGATCTCTTGGATAGCAAAGAACTTTTGAACGGAGAGACCACCCTCTTGGCGGGGCTGTGAAGCAAACTTTGAGATTTGAAAGGAGTGGGACATTCCTGTACAGATGACTGCGAAAATAACGACGCTGCAAAAAGTCCCTTTTTGGGTGAGGTTTTAAGCGGTGAGTTGTGGGCAGGCGTGAAATTGGGCTGGGAGAGCGGCCGTATATCATCATGGAAGCCAAGATTACCTCGCTTCGGGGTCTCCAAGTTCGCTTTCTTAGGCGACGACTTGAGTGGTGAGTTGTCCGTTGGTGTGAAGTTAGGCTGAGCAGGCTTTGCATCGTCGCGCAAAGCAAAGCCGCCCCGCCGAGGAGTCTCTCGGATGGTGAAGCTGAATGGAGAAGGAGGAGGCCGACGAGCGGGACTAGACAAGAAGGCAGTATCGCTGAAATCTATCGACTTAGGTGGCTGGAGCATGGGTTCTCCGTTTTCATCAACAAGTTTCGGAGGCTGGCTAGACGTGAAGTTGATTCGTTTCACTGGGGAGTTTAGTCCGGTAGGTTCTGATCCGTGTTTCTTGGGGGAGTCGACATATTGCTTATTTTGGTCCTTGGCACTCAGTTCATCATCCTCGTCATCAGAGCTTGCGTATGAGGAGATTCCCTTCGCCACTTGTGTCGCCTTCTTGGGGGAAAGCGGCTTGGAGGTACCCTTCTTGGTCGCAGCAGGCTTGCGGCCTCTACCCACAGCCATAGCACCTTTTCGAGCAGGTTTCGCGGCAAGGCCGGCTGGGCGCTGAGATGTGGTAGCCGGTCGCCTCCTTCCTGCAGGAGGAGGGGGCGATGGTTCGCTCAAGGCATCTTCTGAATCCGATACATCCTTGAAGGTCACCGTCTTCTTTTTAGCTGGACCACGCAAAAGATTCGATCTCATGATTGTGGAGTTGGTCGTTATAGTCACTTCCCTCGTCCCTGATTGGGATGATGTATCTACTCCAGTAAGAGGACGGGTCTTCTTCTGTACGTCAGCAGCTGTTGTAGTGGCCGACTTCGTAGTTGTCGACCCTTTAGGTCTACCTCTTGGTTTCGGAGCTGTTTCTAGCTTTGCAGATTCGGTCCCGGTCGCTGGGGTTGCCTTTGGTCTTCCTACCCGCTTCTTCTGTCCGTTTATGTGTGCATCATCATCCTCATTCTCGCCCGCAGGCCCTATCTTAGTAGTGGTAGGTCTCCTTTCACGGCCCGCACTGGCGGCAGTTGATCCAGTGGACCTGCCTCTGATTTTCGTCACAGGGGGTTTCTCCTTTGTGTCAATCATGCCCAGCTCATCATCAGTGTCGTCATCCGAATCATCATCAGCTGGCCTACTCATAGCCGATAAGTTCATCCGAGCGGTTCGCTTTCTATTCTCAGTAGCCGAAGTCGGTGCTTTTCCTTTGGTCAGCTTCCCAGCTGGTTTCGCGGCCCCAGACCTGCTGGTAGTTGTCGTGGTTCGTTTCACTGTACGCATCGTCCGTTGAGGCGACGCCGCCGCGGGAATGACCGCTGCTCGAGCCATTGTGTAGCGTAATGTTACCCAACCCTATCCCGAGGAGCAATAGGTGCTTATATGGCGTCACGACGTTTATTTGGTGTGGCAGCGGGAAAGAAAAAAATAGCATTAATAATAAACCGCAATACTCATTGTGCGCCTGACCTAAGTGCTATCAACCACAATTTTTGGCACTCAAGAAACTTCCAACCATGCGCTGGGTCCGTAAAAGCAGAGGGGTTGAAGATGTTGTCGTTGAGCTTACGGCGGTTTGGCGCCGATCGGCAAGTCTGAAGTGGGCGTTTTGTCATGGCTTGCTTGTTTAGGCGATCAGGCGTGTGTTTCCCTGGCGACCAACAGAGACCCACTTAGAGCACGTGAGCACCACTGCCGTTGCATAAACAGTTTTAACAAGTTTCAGAGTTCCTTCTATGAGTCTGAAAGTCTCTCAACCATTCTGCACTCATATCTTGGCTGCTAACCAGTTGAACTACATACATACAGACATTTCAAATCACAATGCACACTATGCAAGGTTATCAGTCAAGCAATCCAGTTTTGCCCCTCAAAACCTCTGCTTACATTAGTACTGGAAATTACTAGATCAGGGGTTCAACACCAGAAAAAGCTAGGATATACTATATATATATATATAGATAAGTACTCCGTACGGAGTATATCTGTCGGGATATATTGCAACATATAAGAAAAGGGATCATATGGGGTGATAAATATAGAAATTCCAAAATAAAAATAAAAATGAAAACCCCTAAAGGGTACCATTCCCCTGTTTCACAGCAATGTGAGAAGGGCAACACTGGCCGCCATCGCAGTGGTGACAACAGCCGGAACCACGACAGAACCAGCACTTTCCAGCAAGGTGGCGGGCTCATAGTCTTTAGGATTCGTTGAGTTCGTGCTACCATCCCAGCAGTACTTCTCGAAGCACTTGTTGCAGACATCCGGAACTTGGGTGTTTGTGCGTTCGAAGGACCGACTTAAAATAGCGCAACCGACGCAGGTCGACCAGTTACCGTCACGGGTACTGTTGCCCATAGTCACCACATCGTATCCATTGCGAATAGTGTCGTCTCTCTCCGATATCTCATAGCTGGGCTGGAAGGTTGACCAGTTCGAGTAAGACACATACGGATAGTTCGGGAGGTATACAACCAAAGGCGCAGGTCCCGTGGTGTTTGAGCTGTTGCACCCGAAGAATGTAGGTCGCGTATTCAAGCCATTGTTCACAAATGTATTCTGGTCGGGAATAGCGGGGAATGCGGTTCCATTGGCAATGCCGGTGGTGTTCAGGCTGCGTTCGTAAGTAGCAACAAGAGCAGTGCCATTCGGCCAGGAATAAGTGGTATCAGCAGAGGAGTCAACAGCAAAAATAACATCAACATGACGTTCTGGCTGAATCAAAGGATGTAAGGGGATGTTCTGCAGATCCTCGCCACCATCCACCATATCGAGTTCTTTTTGGTGTGCTGCTGGAGAGCTTTCGTTGGCCCAGTTATAGAATGGATTGGGAGCGTAGACAGCAATGTCATCATTATCGGCACCAATCTTTCCTAAGATATCCGAAAATGCCGACTTCACGAAATCGGGGAGTGAGGTCGAATTCACCTGCAGGAAGAACTGGTTGAACAGACTTGATGAGGTACCCATTACGAAGCCGGCATTGTCAAACCCCCGTACACAGCTTTCGTTTTTGGGAATAGATCCAGCATTGAATTTGGATCCTAGATATTCAAGAGGCACAAACCCGTGAACTGTTGGATCGAAAGTACCGAACTCCCACGGGTTGAACTCGTAGACGGTAGCATTGCTGCTGACGACAAGTTCATCGGGGTACCGACCATCGGCAACAAGGAGTGGCATCGGCATCTCTGCCTGTTTGAAGGTATCCGTTAGGGCAATAGACGACCAGGTGTAGCTTGGGCCGCCATCGGTAGCGTTGATTAACTGATAAGACAGAGCCCGACCCCTAAAAACTGCCGGTCAGCGTTGCCCGAATATACGAGGTAAACGATGACATACCAGTAATCGGTGATAGAGATTTCGTATCCTGCATCCCTCTTGCCGGTGACTGCACTGTGAAGATTGTTATAGTAAGTTGCAGTGTCCAAAATCTGAATGCTATCGCCATCGGGGCCTTCAAAAATCGAGTTTTGGAATTGCCAGACAGCCCCTTTCTCATGGGTCTGTAGCGACGAAATGGTGGTGAAGTTGTTGATGTAGATCGATGCCACCAGCCATCCACCACCACTCAGACCAGCCAGATACGTCGCCGATTGTAACAGACCACCCAACTGCCCAGTAGCTGTCGAGTTTTCCGTTCGGCTATCAAAAGCTTTGATCGCTCCGGCACCATTCATCAAGGCGCGATAACCTCCACCAGATACGGCAATACCGACATTAGGAAGATTGGACGTGTTACTCGAATGGCGATCGAGATACTGGACAGCATCAAAGTCTTGGATGGTGACATGATTGAAGAAATCCTTCATAGCAGCCTGGGTCTTCTCCCGTCGAGTCTTCAACCACGATGTCTCGTTCGACGAAAGCCCGGATGATGCGCTCCGCACTGTAGGACGATTGGCGGGACAATTGACATTGGAAGGCGTATATCCATCAGGAGCGTTTGGCAATGCACGCTCCAGTACAGCCCTATCAACCTTTTCAATCTTCTCTCCATGAGCGCCTGGGGCTGCTGTCACGCCTATTACGAGTCAGCGGTGTCAGAAAGGGTTAAAAGCGCGACGATCGTAGGAAACGAGTAGGGAACTGCAACAATAATAAACTGACCAGACAGCAACCCGGCCAAAGCAAATACTACAGTTGTTGTGGGTTTCATGCCGACATGAAGTGGCCTCGCGCAGTTTTAAGTGAAAAGCGACAAATTTGGTGTTTCGAGCAACGAACGGTGAAGAGATTGCTTGATTAAGTTTCGAACAACGCAGTTGGCCAACTCCTTTCTTTTACTAGGGGGCGTTCTTGGGAACGGGAGCTCGGAAGCTTGGCCAAGCAACCTCAAACCAGGCAGCTAGTAGTGTGTTGAGTGTTCTGACTGAGAGACCATGGATTTGATTTGATCGGTTAGGAACTGGGGGAGTCCCCGAACCGAGGAATGGCTTCGTAAATTGAGATCCATGATGTCAAAGGACGGGCTAAAACCCGGTCCTTCCGCTGAAGTGGCTGGCGGAGTCGGCGATCAATCATCTGTCGTTAATCAACTGGGGGTGGCTCTTAGTTCCGACCAAAATTATGGACTATTGTATCGATCAGTTTCAACCTAACAGTGGAGACCTGCGCTCAACTCTGTAGCTGCTTTACTTACCGATCGAACCCAGGGGGAATGATTCTTTGTATGCGTGTATGTATGTACATACGTACATACATACATACTATACCTATGGTGAGTAAATTATCCTCATTCAAACCAAGGAAAAGAAAGCCATGAACTCCATGAAGTTTTCCTGTCGGGAAATTGAAGTGCCCTGGCAGGAAGGAATGTCCTCCCTTACGACTTCCGTAGTTGACTAGTCAATTCCCTAAGGCATCCACGGATTTTCCTTTGTTCCATCCGCAATCGCTGATAGGTCATGTTCAACGACGATGGACCTCAGGCCACCACAATCTTAGGTAGTCTGGACTTGGAAGAAATTTTTTAATTGTTTGTATAATCATAGATAGGCAGAAATATAACAGGCAATATTCCGGATTAAATAATGTCCTCCTTTGCTAGACTCCGTACAGAGTACATTGATAAAGTTACTTGGTACACAGAAGGTATTTTATCAGTGTATGTACGGAGTACTTCGTACTGTACATACATACCTAGATCCCAGCCTTCATGCTGTTGCTATAAATGTATAGCGCAGTTTATTTTTAGTGGGACCAACTCCTGGATTCTCTGGAAGTTATCGTATTATTAACACTAACAAAAATGTACCCCAAAACGCCCCTACCACGACGCCAGTACGTCCTGACTACAACCAAATTCCTCCCATCCCAATAAACCAAATTCCCGAAAAAAAAAAAAGTATCTCGAAATGACCCCTGCTGATTCCTTGACTCCGGGTTGACACATAATCATCTTACTGGGTCGTTCCGACAGGCTCGCTTAGGTACCACTGCGCTAATAGGTCGAAAACCTCATCATCTCTCGTCCGGAGGTCGAATATCTTGCTTTTCATAACAACTAGAGTCTCACCATCAAGATGAGCTTGAAGGATCCTGATTTGGTGACGGCCCATCAATGAAAGAACTAGGATCTGCAGTTGTTAATGGCCGGGACAACGGATGGGATCGTGATCATATCTATGAGATAAAGTGACTTACTGGAATGACCTTGTGATCGAATGCCACTCTCATGACTTGCCGTTGCCCCATGAGCCTGGTGATTAGAAGCAGCTCGGTGGGTAGCAATTCATCACTTGCGTGGGCATTGCTAAGCAGGGCGCATTTTATATGTGGGAATCGACGGTCTATCAGATCTAAAATACCAACGGTGATCCAGTTGGTCCTGTCGGATGCATGATGAAGTGGACGTCGGAGGTTATATTTGGCTTCACTATACCGGTGTCATTGTCTGCTAGGTATAGCGGCAGGTAAGACCACGGGAAACAAACCAGAAGCCGTGCCAATTTCGGTCATAGATAATCAAACTCTCTGGGTCTTGCGAACTGCGATATGATCTCAAGTATGGACCCAGGAAATCCCACAGACCTAATGCAGACTGGTATGGATAATCTTCATCAGATGGATCGTCTTCTGTGAACACAAGGTGGTCTTCATCTTCGGGAATTGGGCGCCAAAGACTATCAGCAGGAAGCGGGTCAAAGAACTGCAAATGGGGGTCAAAGGCGGGAGTGCCTTGGGGTGTCAAATCCATTGGGTAACACTGGATGTTAAGATTGCTGAGATCTTTCTCGAGGATATGCCTCTCCATTTCTCTTAGCACCTTGAGGCGGGATTTGAATTCTTCTGTTCGCTTCCTCATTTTGGATTGGAAGATTGCGCCCTTAGAAAGCGGGGTTGTTTTTGATTGGGGGAAGGTAATGTGGTAAGTTGCAGGTCTTATCTACTGTAGAAGTAGTAGAAGTAGTAGTAGTAGTAGTAGTAGTAGTAGTAGTAGTAGTAGTAGTTTTTAAAGGCCTTTGTTGTTGTTGTTGTTGTTGAGCATAAAAACAGTAGGCGGTGGTTTGAGGCCGGGGTTGTACGGTTGCCCCAGCACTATTTATTTTTCAGCCCCTCTGGACAAGGACCTCAAACGCGCAGGAACTTATCCATATCTACTCCCCCGGCCGTACCCGACCTAATGCAGAATTATGCAAATTTTGTACCCGACCATAGGGGATCCAAGCATTTGATTGGCCCACTAAGTTGTTGTGAATATCCAAAGGACATCTAGGTATCCATTGGGTGGTACCTAAGTACCTAAGTACTACCTACCTTAGGTACCTACTACCTACTACCTAAAGATAATGGACCTTCCCCTATCAATTTTTAAATTCACAGAATTTTTCTTATTACGAGTACTAAATACTACTATACTACTATATTAATTTTCAGCCACCCTGACAAACAACAGCAATGATTTGTTCAACAGTCAAAGTGAATTGTGCTAATGTCCTGCAAGGCTGTATTCAATTAGGTACCTAAGACTTGGACCTTCCAGGTTACTACCTATCACTACCTATGAGGTAGGCACAACTAGTATGGCCTTATTTCATTGGAAGACTCCTTCACTTGACTGGACAGTAGGCGCCGTTTCCCCATGCGGGGTTTCTTTGGACTCAAAATAAGGCTCCCGTCTCTTACTGTTGTTCCCTTGGACTTCATGCGAGAACCACAGTTACTACAGGCTCATCGTTTCAGTGCCCTTGCCAGACAATTCAACTACCTTGGTCATCGCCTAGTAGCATGGAGGAACTACCAGATACCAAAACCAACTGGCAGCGCGCCCTGGCTAAGGCTGGTCTGAAAGGTAAAACGTTGACGGACATCCAGCTAGCTTCGGCATCAAAAATCACCGAAGACCAATTCTTGCTCCTTAAAGTACTCTGGGAAAGGAGGAAATCCAACTTCCAACCGAAAAAAACATGGATTGGATAACTACATGCGAGAAGCCAAGCAGATATTGTCCACATATGACGCCTTCAATAAATATTGTAATACATCCACTTGTCGCAGGACACCTCTGAGTGACTACACCATTCCTGACCTCGGAACGTTTTCTGTTGTCGAGGATTGCCAGCTGGAGGCGCTTGGTCTGCAGGAACCTGACGTACAATCCACGAATGTTCTGCTTAGTCCGGCTCCACCTGCATTTCGAACCCGTCAAAAGACAAAGGCCAAAGCGCTCTTGCAACAGATGGACACTCTGCAGCTCGGTACTCCCGAGACGCCGTCGAAACCGCCCAAGGGAAACCCCCAGAGCCAAGGCTTATTGGATGAACTTGAAGAGGAATGTGACTCTAGTGAACCGGAGTCCACTGGATTTGAAGGAGACCTAACGGAGATGTCGCTCTATTCTCCCGCACCGAAGGAGGCTCACGGCGTGTTTTTCCAACGTACAGATGACGAGGAGATTGTTAACATCGCCCTCCAGAATTTCTTGAATGCATTGTCAGTTCACTTCGAGGGCTCTCTCAGGTGGTCGCCCCACAGGGTGAGATTTACTTTCGAGTCCGGAAGCGCAGTATTTGAAGCACGAACAGACGGTTATCTCAGGGATAATAGGACTAGCAACGTAATCGGCATTGTCGAGGTGAAGGCAGCGTTGAGAACTGCAGACAATGCGGTACGTATGCAGGAAAGTGCTGAGATAATTTCCTGGATTACCGATCCTAGACACGCCCCAAAAGCCCTTCCTGGCCGGTGAGCTCTACTTTTCCTGGCTATGCTTGCTATGGTGATAATACTGACTACAGAACAGGAGCTTTATCGTCTCCCAAGATAGACATGAAATCTATGTTTCCTTTGCGGAGTATAACATAGAGTACTTGAAATACCTCAAGGGAAAGCGATACTCCGGTGACCCCTTTTTGACAATGCATGAGTATGGACCCTGGCATATAGGAGATAAGAAGCACATGAGTTTGCTGGGTCGGCTGATCCTTGCACTGGTTATTCGCGCACGCAAGGATCGCGACAAGCACTTAACTGTGTCTGCCCTGATCAATGACTTACCTGAGGATGACTAGGTGGGCACGGATGCTCTAGACTTTTTACAAGACAGTTTGATATTCTATGGTTGACTTCAGGTAAACTTGTTTAGGGTACCGATATTTCAACTTCTGATTGAGGTTTTGTGTATAGTGGGTGGTCCCTGATACATAAACTAATTCAGAAATAACCTAAATATGAAAGAACGATATTCACTCTAGCGGTTTCATAACCGTCGACATCAACATTCTCATGACCCAGCTTTTACAGCTGCTGATACATAATATCCGTCCGCATCGTGTATTTCCTCCCCCGAAACACCGAATCCCCCCCATGAAGCAGATTATTCTGCTGAAACACAAGGATCGAGCCAGCCTTCGGGAAAACTCTCAGATGCCTCTCCGTTTCCTCATACCTCGGCATAAAAGACGTAGCACCACCAAGCAACTTCCCCGCCAGATCCAAATTAGCATCTCCACCGCCCATCTCCAGCCTCTTCTGCTCGCGCTTCAGCTCCCTAAGATCCTGCTCCCCATCCCCATTCAAATACAAATGAACAGTGTAGTACGACTTCTCCTTCCTATCAGGAGTGGTGTAGTTTGCATCCCAATGCGGCTTGAAATATTCCCCGCCTTCGTACTTCAGAAACCGGAGTCGTTCATTCAGCCTCGTCAATCCGTAAGTCTTATTCCGACCCGCAAGCCCAGTCACAAGAGGCCTGTTCTCCAGTCGATCAATCCCCGCCTCCCGGAGAATGGGCATCAAGCGATTCAGTAGCTTTTCAGCTAACTCGAATGAGTCGTAGATGATCCGTGAGCAGTTGCGGGTATCTGTCGCCAGAGCTTGTTTCCCGTTACCGACGTTGATCATGGCGCGTTCCCAGACCGGTGTCGGGGACTCCGGGGTGAGGGTTGATGCTTCCGCTAGGCGGATTAGCTCGTTGCATTCTTCTGGGGTGAGTGCGTTGTCTATTACTACTGCGAAGAGGTTCTTGTATTCGGGTAGCTGTGGGTTGGAGGTTGCGAAGTCGATTTGGTGCCATTTGACTCCGGCTGGGGCTTGTGGGGGGAGAAAGTTGGGGTTTGCTTGGGGGCTCATGATTGCCAAGGTATGTTTGGAAATGGTATCCGGTTGATTTGAGACTTGTTTACGGATACTTGTTTGTTAGTAAGTAGTATTCTGGATTTAAATGATGATGTGGTGTTGGTCCGGATTCCTTGGGGGCTGATGCCTTGTGTTCTTGGCTGCCTTGGAGTCTGAGTCACAGGGCTTCCTGATACCTAAGTTATGTTTGAAGCCGCGATCTTTCCGCATTATCGCCTGCAAGATGTTCAAATTCAAATTTATTTGAATTAAACCAGTAACTGGGCTGTAACGTCTAGTTAGTTTCATTCTCTAACTTGGTATGTAACACTAAATAGGGAGATTTCCTGCGACAGTATCGCATGCATGGTACGAAGTCACGATAGTCAACCCAGACCTCTTGAAGGATTACCCTGTGTGCCAATGATACGTGGCGTTCCTGACGATCGGAGTTTCCCCAGCCTATGACCGGGATACTATGAACATGACTGGTCTGATGCCATTTTATCTTTCCTTTCAAGGGATCGGTCCAACTGTCCCTAAGTGCAGGGGAATAATTCTTATGCGATAATTTATTTCAATCAATAGTAGAAAGTATACGATGGTCACGGGGACAACGGCAAGGGACCTTTCCCCGGAAGTTCCCAAACGGGTAAGTAGCTTCTAACCGCGGGGCCCCGGATAACTAAAAATTGGGGTTCCAACGTTCCATCACCTCCAGAATGCGCCACTGATGGTCACACGGTACCTTTCGGATTTATATCAGTTGGCCAAACCGATGATTCTTTGACCCTTGTGAATGTTACGGTACTCCGTATTTCCAGGTAAATTGCATTAGTATTGTATGTACTCCGTACTCCGTACTACATAGCCCAGTGTGATTGCCAATAGACACCGTGATGTTCTCCCTCTCGAATGTTCTACGGAGCGAACTTGTTTTTTTCCAGAACACCAATGGCCCCGTGACCTGTTGTGACAGGGACTTCCATGATCAATCTCAGGCTCTCCTCCGCCTTGAGCTTTTCCGCTCGCCGTCCGGAGTTTCCTAAACAAGGAAACCGAGGCCGTCCCTGTGGTATGTACGGAGTAATTGAATTTTTTTTTTTTTTTTTTT
>ML739322.1:0-24959 GCA_009193565.1 Aspergillus coremiiformis
TTCTAATTAAAAAAATATAAAAATTACTATTTATAATTAGGCTTCTGATAAATAGCTATAATATAATTAATATATAAATAAATCTTGTAGTTAAATTATTTAATAAGTTTTTACTTATTTACTTATCTAAAATACTAGAGATTATATACTTGTTATATTAATAAGATAATATATCTGTTAGTTATTAAACAATCAGAATAGATAGAAACAATGTAAAAATAATAAGAAAATAATAATAAATATTTAAATATAGTCTTTTCTTTATATAAAGACTAATCTATAAGTAACTAGTAAAATAACTAGTAAAATAAATAACTAATAATATCTTTATATAGAGTCTTGTTTAATTGTTAAAATAGATAAATATAAATAATAAGAATAAAATCAAATAAAATCAGATAAAATTAAATAATAAAGACTTTTTAGAATCACTAATTATTAAAACTATTATCTAGTAGTAATATAATGATTATTGATTCCTATAAATAAATACAGAAAGTAGCTGATAAGCAATCTCTTACTGCTTAGGCAGTATTTACTCCGTACACTACATTGAATCAACCAAAGCAAACAGCTGAGCGCTGTCAGTAATTTTACTGATAGTACTCTGTAGAGGTTAGCTATCTTTGTAATTTCAATACCTATACTTATACTCTGTACTTGGCTTTCATTTATCACACCACCTACGTGGCTTGAATGTACAGTCTTACCCCTCCTCACTTATTTTCCCAGACACCTGTGTGTCATCACACCTGACTTGGCTTGACTCAAGCTGACTGAGTACCGGAATAGTAACATTTGGACCCTGGGCTTAGTCCCACAATGCCATACTCATCCGACCGCTTGGTATACACCTGTAGGCCAGGTGTATCTTCCCGCGTCACCACATCTGCTCCATCAAACATCTACAGCTTGTCGCTATGACGGAGTGGGACTCTAGGGATGAAGGATCTCAGGGTCCACAAAGCGATATAGCCTCCCTTCGGAGTCAAACAGATCTGGGCCCCAAACAAGAGCAGAAGGAAGGTAATCTGGAAACCGCTGATGTCTACCAAATATCGCCGGTCGCAGCCTTGGGGCTACTCTGTGTTTACATCGAACTGCTTGCTAAGCAGAACATGGATGAATTGGACAACTCCCAGGTAGATGCTGCATTTCTGGCCAAGATTAGTAGGGCTCAAGGTGACAGTATCTCCAGTGGGGAAGCCACACCTGTAAACGCCACTGAGATACATTGCGGCCCAACAGGCTATAATGAGACAGGGCGCGATCTTATCCAACTAGGCATACTATCCAAAAGATTTCTCTCAAAGCGCGTGCCTCCAGTTACAATAAAAGACTACCTTCTGCGGCTCCATCGGTACTGCCCGATGTCAACAGCTGTCTACCTTGCTACAAGCCTGTACATTACCCGAATGGTTACGGTTGAAAGAACCATATCACTGAACCCTAGGAATATGCATCGTCTGGTCCTTGCCGGTCTTAGAGTCGCGATGAAAACGCTGGAGGATATCAGTTACCCCCATAGTCGCGTTGCGAAGGTTGGCGGAGTGACCGAATGCGAATTGTCGAAGCTTGAAATTAGCTTCTGCTTTCTGGTGGATTTCGAATTGCGAGTCGATGCTCACATGCTCACCGATCAGGCAATGATCCTTGAAAAGAGTACTACTGGTTGTCACAGTGATACCGCTAGTTAAGATGGACTCTTTCGCCGGTTGTCACCACCTCGACAGGATTTGGAACAATACCCGGTGCACGAATTGACAGTTTCGTGTAAACCGATGGCTCCCACGATGTTCATGGCCTTTTCTTTCCTTTTTCTTTTTCTCTTTCTTCACTTCTGTGTCAACCCACTTGGATATGAACATCGATCGCAGCTAGCATCATGATATCTAATATCCGAACCGTCTACTCCGTACAACAGGTGCACAATACGGTTGCCTAATCCAATCACCCATTATTTTCACCAGTCAGTAGCTAAGTAATCCTCCTCATTTCAGTTGGCAACTTCGTATGGCCCAGGTGGTAGGTATTCTCGAATGAATTACGGAGTACTACGTAGTGTAAAATCGCTCCACATTTCATGTGTTCCAAGGTCCAAAAAAAAATAAAGGAAAGTGCATGAAGTCAAGTCTCTAATACTTTACTCAGCCCTGGTAGTTTCTTAAGAGTCCGCAGGAGGTTTTCCCCGACCAAGGGGGCCAAAAAAAATTTTTAGTCTCAATTTCTGCATTTTCTCCTTTCCTTTCCCTTCCCTTCGCTGTTTAATGTATTTTCTTGTTTTTCTTCTCTATGATTCGGTCTCTTGCTTTACGGGTCATTGTCTCTCCCTATATCGTCTCGTGACTGGTGGATTACTTATGTTGACTTAGCAATGCTTCTTTAGATCGCGTGGAGACAAGAACCGTCACCGCCGAGCGAGTTTCCCCGTACACGCATTAGTTCTTCTAACCTCAAGGATCGTAACCAGCGCCATTCCTTTCAACCTTTTCCCGACCAAAAAAGAAAAAGAAAAATCAATTTCCTGGAACTGTAGACAGAAATGTCCTCCGGTAATTCTTCGACAGAAACACAAATTAACAGCAGTTCTACAACCTTGACCTCCAGTCCGCCCTCCACACTCAGCGGCAAAGGCCGAGTCATCCCCCCGAAAGTCACCCAGGAAGATGTCAGTGTTGAACTAAAGAACATGAACTCAGAGCGTGGGGTAGTCAAGGGGTCAATCCCACTTGGCGAGGATATCATGCAGATTGCCCGAATAGGGGAGGTCTCTGCCATGCAACGATTATTTGACGAGAAGAAGTTCAGCGCCAACCATAAGGATGATGAAGGGATCACCCCATTACATGTGCGTACAAACTCGATCGACTTCGGTATCTTCCGTACATTTGCACCAATAGTTGGAATACCTGCTGACCTTGTGGTTCCGTCCCTTCTAGTGGGCTGCGATCAACAACCAGTATGCGATGTGCAAGTTCTTGCTGGACTCCGGCGCCGATGTCAACGCGAAAGGAGGAGAATCGGTGGCTACACCGGCAATGTGGGCAGCTCAACGATGTCACTATTATATCGTCCACCTTCTGCTTCAACGCGGCGCCGATCCGCTCCTTACCGACGTCCAAGGCTACAATATCCTCCATCTGGCCACCATTGACGGAAACGCCTTCTTAGTGGTACTTCTCCTTCACCAAGAAATACCGGTGGACGTAGTCGACCAACAGGGACACACAGGATTAATGTGGGCCGCTTACAAGGGGTATCCTGCTTGTGTGGATTTGTTTTTGCGATGGGGCGCTAATACAAACGCTGTCGATGAAAGCGGACTAACTCCCCTCCATTGGGCTCTCGTGAAAGGGTCCTTGCCCTGTGTCCTAAAATTGATCGAGTACGGTGCGGATAAGTTTGCAAAGACCAGAGATGGTAAGACACCAGCAGTCGTGGCCGGGGAGATGAATACCACGCGTATGTGGTATCGTGCGTTAGATGAATGCGGTTATGACTTTGACGGGAATACGAAACTTGTGTCATTTGGGTTAACATCTTGGGTACGGAGCAAGAACTTGATGTCCAAGTTTTTTTTTCTCTGGCCATTCGCCATTATTTTTGTGGCCGTGTGGATACTAAGCAATATGGTCATCTACGCTGCTATCCCCGTGATGCTTGTGACCATCTTTGGGCTACAATGGGTCGCGCAGAAGGCTGCCAGCCAAGGGCCCTCCGAATATAGAGTTCTCCAGAGGACGGTAAGTTTGATATGTCTCAAGGGGCTTGGTTCTGTTGCTGATTTACAACTTAGCCTTACCTATCCGGTGTTTTTGCAGGTTCTTTGTTTTGGGTGGGCTTCAGATATGTCTTTTATGTACTACCAGGTATGTTTCGAGAGTCTCAACTATTCAGTGAGGGAAATGCAAACTTAATAACCATGGATTGTTAGTGACATACTCCACATCTCCAATACTGAACGTGCTTTTTGCCGTATTTTTCTCTCTGACAGTTTACTTCTATATTTACTCAATGGTCGAAGACCCCGGGTTTGTTCCGAAGCTTCCCAGTAGAAACCAGCAGAGAGCAGTTATTACCGAACTTTTTGAACAGTGGAAGTTTGACGAAGAGAATTTCTGTGTTTATTGCATGGTCCGGAAACCTCTCCGAAGCAAGCATTGCAAGCGCTGTGCACGCTGTGTCGCAAAGCACGACCAGTGAGTATTTACTAAACCTCTTATATGTTCCCCCGTGCTAAGTCTAATCCACAACAGCCATTGCCCCTGGATTGACAATTGTGTCGGGGCCAATAATCTTCGCCATTTTATTCTGTATATTACTTGCTTGGAGGCTGGTATTATCCTATTTTTGCAACTGACATTTAGTTGTAAGTTTCGACTATCTATCTCGCTAAGACAAGCAGGAATCTTACCATGGCTATTAGATATCCACAACTTGCCAGCACCCGTGCAGCCCCAGTGTAATGTCATCAATGAAAAACTGTGTGATTTTGTGCTTCGTGATACATTCACTCTTGTTCTTGATCTATGGGTATGCATTCAGCTGGTCTGGGTCACCATGCTTGTTGCCGTTCAGATGGTCCAAATCTCTCGGAATCAGACGACATATGAGAATATGAGAGGCCACTCAATTGATAGAAGCTATCCAAGCTCGCGAGCTTTTGCTTCTGCTGTAGCCGCCGGGACAACCTCGTTTGATGTTGCTGGTCTTTCATCCTCTGGCCAAGGCCCCAATCACGCCCTTGCGCGGGGTGCTCCTCGTCATCGGAGACATGGCTGCTTGCAGCAATGGTCTTCCCTTCTGGGCATTGATACGTTCTTTGCTACTGCGCGAGATGGGTTACGAGATGGCCCGCGTGCTGTCCGACCCAAGAATCCATTTTCACAGGGCATTGTCACTAATTGTCGGGATTTCTGGTGGGATCCGGCTCCATACTTTGGAAAGCGAGAACCAGGGGCAGCTATGCTTGGTGGTGAAGTGATTAACTACAACTGCATGTATGAGACTCCGCCACGGATACGTAGCCGTGGTGGGTATCAGGGTCTGGCAAATGAAGACCCGGAACAGGGGGTTTAGCCATATGCGTCCGTTGTCTAAACCCCTGATTCTTGGTATGTGCTCCTGTGGCTGGCTTTGGAAACACTGCATTCTGCAAATGCGAATATAATGATATCGGATGACAACCCTATTGATATGCATGGTTGAATCAGATTTTATGGATGGTATACCTATTTAACGCTTTGCTTTCTTTGTATTATTTTGTGCCTAACCCTTCCATGTTGTGCTTGCTGTTATAGAGCCTTTTCTGGGTGTGCCCGGCTCATGTACACTGTAGTCTACACCGGCTCAGCGTAAATACTAATATATCTCTTTTGATTTAATTGCGAACTATGAGAATCCTATTAACCTTGAAATCACTACTTACAGCAATATAATTGACGATCTAAGCGGATGGATTGGGTCAATTTAGCAAATTCCTTGGGCGAACTAAGGAGACCTGCGACTCTCAATTGTGGTCTGCAGCAGGTCCTCGATTCTCTGCGTCTCCCTAAATACAACACTGGTGATACTTGGTCTTTTGGAGAAGCAGCGCTGGCAAGGGTTGAACCTGCAAGAATACATTATACTCCACATTAGATCAATAGTCAAAGACGAGTCTTGAAGAGCTTGGGTAGGAGACCGTACTACAGCCGACAAACGATCGATGGTGCAATGGATTGTAAACGCAACCAATATATGTATAGAATGATATGAATGTTTAGCCCAAGTGAACTTGAATATTAAATAGTAATTTCAAATATTCGGGGCCCAAAGTGATTGGAAGTCTTTGTGGAAACATCCCCCTCGACTAAAAACCCAACGCTGGTTGATGTTTAGCCTTCTACTGAAGTCTTGTACGCCAACAGTCTTTTACTCTAATGTATATTGAATACTATAGAAACCTGCTTAATCCTTTCTCAAGTGTTACCGTTCTACCCTTCTATCTTTTGGATAATGGCTCTGGGGTTTATTGATTTTGATGTCTTTCTAGGTACTAGTTTCGTGTTGTAGATTCTCAGACAATATCCAGCTACATTGCTCAGAATACTATGTATTTTATATATACTAGATTAGTAGTCTTTGCTATTGGCATGCAATGGAAGAAAATAATTTCGGGAAACGATATACCTACACATAAGGTATAGTGGACTACGTATATACCTACTGGGACTGGTCTAGTACTCCAACAAGAACAGGTTAACAATTATATGTATACCAAATCAAGGGTCACCCTTACCAGTAGCTAAAGTTATATCGGTACCATTTCTTTCTTTCTTTCTTTTTTTTCACTTTCTTCAATATTTAACATAAACCTTGCCTGGTACCTGCTAATCTCCAGCACCAATAATACCTGAACAACCAATCCCAGATAGGCTAGGTGTCATACCTTGATACTTGTCCATACTGTTAGTACTCCGTACATACATATACATACCATACATAGGTATCCACAGCCGAAAGGCCCCAGCCTTTGGTGTAAAGATCTTATTTCGGTTGAGCAGATAATTCATTAATATTTATTTAGTATTTAATAATATTCCTTTCAGTTTTAACTACTTGATGTTTTATGAACGCACTGTCACTGTCAGCCTGTGAGGATATTTTGGGTCTGGTTTGATGCTCGCTTAGATTGATTAGATCGAGTTCTACCGTCTTATCTGATGCTCTCCTTTACCAAAGCGACTACGGAGTATTCTAGCCAAACCTAATTGAACCGTACCATTACTTTTACATTAGTACAGAGTAGTGCCCCTCGCAACCGTGCCTGAGATGACTTCCTACGCGACCTTCAACGCATCTCCTGTCGAAATATAGATGGGAAGGTCTGGTATGTGCGCTTAACCACTGTTACTAGACAGTCAGGCAGCGAAGAAGCTAGGTACCGGACAGCAGCAACTGAAGGGATCAAGGCATGGGCGAAAAGGACAGAATTTTCAAATCTAGGGAGGTTAAAAAGTAGTTACCAAGTCTATGGAGTAGTTCCGTGGCGCTTTCCCCGGAGCGAAACAATGCCGGAAATTCTCGTCCATACCAAGAATGTGATCAGCATTGTTGCTTTGGCCCGACTCATCGAAATGTTCCTATTATATGGAGAAACATGATCGTGGTGGTATGATGGAGTTTAATATTCCAAGTTAAGGATGAGTGCATGAGGCAAATGGATCTAGAGACACGGTGGACTTAGGGGGATCCGCATTAAATTACCACTCACTTAATAAAATAGTTGAGGCCTCGGAAACCCAGCCGGACGAATTGACAAAGGAAAATATCGAACCGGCTTTATATTAAGCGTACGGAGTAGAGTATGGAGTAACTGACAACGATACCATGACAAAGGAAGTAAAGAAAAAAAACAGGGTTCTACAGGTCCATCGGCAGAAGAATCACGGCCCAGCTTTCAAATCAATCAGTGGGCCATGGCTTTCCTCTTGGCTCCTTGGCACCGCCGCAAGTCCAAGGAAAGATGATGAGAGGAAAAAAAAAAAAAAAAAAAAAGAGCCGGAGGTACGCCAGCCCCAGCCGCGGTTAAAAGTCCCTGTTAATTTCAAGTTGAAACTTCAATTGACGGAACCGATCGGGATTTGTGGAATGGCGCCATCTGATAACGAGCAAAATTTTTTTTATCTGATCAGATTATCCGGCGGCATCATTATTTGCCTCCCCGCCCTTTTTCGTTTTATTTTGTTGAAGAAATATATATTTATTTCGATCAATATATATAAGTATTTTTCCGAACCCTCAATATATGCGGGGTGTTCTATAGACTATGCTGTAATGAATATCACACAATGATTAATAAGCCCCATATCAGCGGGTCTGCACCGGAGGAGGAGTACTGGTAGGTTTGTATCCGTACTCCGTGACCACACGGCTAGAGTCACAGACCAATTTTCGAACTTTGCCATGAAACACACGTAATGAGCGGTGAGCGCATCCATCTGTGCTACTTGCTTTACTCCGTACATTCAATCTCGATAATTGTCAAGGGAAAAACTAGATTCATAATTACATAGCTAGACGAGATAAGATCATGGTAACTTGAATGTACTCTGTAGTAATATATGTGTAGTCTATGCATAACTTCATAACAGGTAGCCACTGTGACCACTGGCAGACAAAAATAAGTATACCTGTGTAAAGATCGCTTTGATATGATTTACTTTTCTTTAATTCCGACCCCTTCTTCATATCCGTATTCGGCTCCGCCTTTTGCTACTAGATAATCTTAGCGTCAAAACGCACCAAATAAGCAGCCTGCAGGCCTATCTAGAGAGGGTCTCCGAGCCGACAATCATTTTTTTTTTTTTCTTTTTCCCTTTTCTCCTTCTCTCTTCTACAGCATAGCGCGGATATGAGTAGTGTCTGACACCGCTGTTCCCGTAATCTCTCCGCCAAAGATCGAGTTGATCATCTCACCGCTGCGTGATGCCAGGATCGACAGCAGGCTGTCACTCAGTCCATGTGTTTTCTCGTTGCAGCCTTGTAGCCAGATTCCGGCTTGCGCGCTAACCTTGCCTGGGTCCAGTTCAACACGGTATTCCCTATTGGGAGTCCAGTGTTCCTGGCCCGCCGGGCGCAGATGCTGCACGTACTTCAGTAGCTGTTCGTGCGCATTGCGATTGTAGCCTGTGGCCACCATGAGTGCATCGACCTCCAATGTCTCCTTGCCATCGCCGACAAGGCTATCTTTCTCGTCTTTCACGGCTCCAACATGAAGCCGCATTCGCCTATGGGGTCCGTAATGCTCGACTCGAGTGATCTTGCGGCCGGGGAGAATTCGATGTTGCCATTGTGTCTCGTCGGGGGTTTGGACCCTCTGGATGTACATGTCATGGAAGATCTGCTCAATCAACTCAAGTCGGACGACGCTATAGTTGGTCCCTTTATCCACGGTAAGGGAACGCTGGCGTTCAGCAGGGGAAAGGCTGAAAAATTTGTCGACCCTTTCGGGGTTGAAGAGTTCGTTGACACTACATGTCTTGTGTTAGTTGTTTGTCGTAGAGAATATCATCAAAAGCGTCTACTTACAAGGGCGAATCGTCACTGGGCCGCATAGCTGTATCTCGCATAATCAATGTGGTTTTTGAGTTGGGGTATCGTTTCTGAAGGTCGTGGAAGATCTCAGCAGCACTTTGACCGCTGCCCAGCACAGCAATATTGTAGGATTCTCGCTCGTCATTCAGCATGGCTGGCAAAGTAGTGCAGTACTTGGACGAATGCATGATCCTTGGGTCCTGAGGTAGTTCCTTGGGCAATTTTGCGGTACCACCAATAGCAAGGACAACCTTACGTGCCATTCTACCAGAGATCTCGCCCGTCTCTACGTTTCGAGACTTGACTGTGAAGAAATCGACAGTCGTGCTACTTGGGTTGGTCTTCCCGGGGATGATCTCAATCACTTCTTCACCGTAGCTCACTAGATTTTCGAATCTCTGTGCACACCACCGCATATAATCTTCAAACTCCAGTCGAGCCGGGAGGAAGGTATTTAAGTTGGTGAAGTGGATCAGGCGGTCCTTCTGGTGAAGGTAATTGAGGAAAGTAAAGCTGCTGCGGGGATCCCGCATGGTTGCTAAATCCTTGATGAAAGAAACCTGCATCTTTGAACCCGGAACCAACATGCCTGAATGCCACGCGAACTGTTTCTGTCGCTCCAAAAAGCAAACCTTGGGCTGCCAGTTGGGATTAGAAACGGATTTGTTCAGGCATGGGTCTAAGACATCATGAAGTGCAATTGCGATAGCCAGAGAAGCCGGTCCGAAACCTACACAAAGTAGATCGTGAAGTTCATCCTTAGGTGTAGCTTTCAGGCGGGGTGGCTCTCTGGAAGAGCGCTGTTGCGTGAGGGGCATCTTAGGATAGCTACAGGAGCCAATCTCTAGCTTCCTTTCCACCGATTCCATAGATGAGGATTAATTGCAGTGATAATAAGAAGATTGAGAAGTGAAAGAAATGGCCCACAACGGACGATAGATATAAGACTGGGAAGAAAGAAACTGAGCTCAAGATCCACAAGAAACCACCTACAAGAGGGAGGGAGTACTGTAGCTTAAGTATGTATGGCCCAATTGGTGGCGCATGTGGACCACAGTTTAGTAGTAGTAAATATTTTTCTTGTCTTGAAACCAAAAAAAAATAGAGTGACTTTTGTTTTCTAAAAAAAAAAAGAAGAAAAGAAAAAAACAACCCCCTCCCTATTAGATTAGCTTCTATATAGCGGATCCAGAAAGAATTTTTTATTTTATTTTATTTTACCGTTGCAGGCAAACTAAAGCACGCGGTGGCTCTAGTACTCTAGTACTCAGTGCTGACAGTGGGCCAGGAATGGAATAATAGGAAGGGCCTTGAATCCCAATAGCTCAATTGTTACTGGTGGAAAGGAATAATGAAAATATCACTACATCCAAAAGAACAAGAAAAAAGGAAGAGCAGCCTTTGAAATAATAACATTAATATTATTATGACCAGGTGCAAGAGCCCGTGGGGAAAATTTTATATGACATGTGTTGCGATTTGGTAATTACAGATACAGAGTTTCACTAGGTTGCATCCATGTATGTACATACATACTGTACTGTACATACAATTTGTAGTTTGCTGTACTGTTTCCCTCCATTACCACTTATTTAGCTAGGTAAGGTATTACTGGCCTACCTATGATCACCAGTATCCAATGATGCTCCCTCGCAGCCGGAACATGCCATGCCATCCATGATGGAGGATCCGCTGACACTCTTTAGTAATAAAGGTACCTTATGTACATACATACTATTCGGAGTATACACTTCAAAAATTGTATCAGGATAGTAGTTTTAGGCGAAAGTTGCAGCAATCGAGTGTGATCAGTAATATTCAGATCCAGGTCACTGACAAGATTTTTGGTGTTTACTACAAGTGAAATAATAAATGTTTAGATTAGATCTATAGTTGCCTGATGATAGTAAAAGTAGACCAACTTGAGACCTTGGCTCCTGACTAATTTCATTTCTTCTATTCTCACCATGCGATTATCTATCATACGTATGCTGAAGGTATGTACATACCATACTGTTACAGCTCGGAATTTCGACATTCATGCATACAGCATGTATATCAGTATGTATGTTCATACATACTTACTCTATACAGAGTAGTTGATTTCTACTCTCTAAGTATGTATGTACATAACCCATTTACCTCAGTACTATGGGTATTTTTGTTCTTAAATAAGTACCCGGTGTGCTGTGTGCTTTAACTGGCCCTAAACTCTGTCCAATATAATATTCCAGTACAAGTTAGCCCACCGGTAGCAGCGGGGTAAAAAAAGTACTTGGGTATCAACAACCATGTATCATAGTAGCAAGGGCTGCAAAAGAACCACAGGCTCCTTAGGTATTTTTGCACTGCTGTCTTGGATAAATAAGTACAAAGATTAAGAGATTGTGTCGTGCTGGTTCAAATATTTAGACTACTTTACTATAATGTATGGAAAGGGCAATTGACAGGTGCAGAAGGTAAGGAGAAACTTGTATGCACTGTGAAGTAAAGGGAACAGAGGAAGATTAGTAGAAAAATATCTCCAACCAACTATATAATTCTTCTAAACCCCACCAAAGAAACCATCTTGTACATCTATACGGAGTACTCCAAGGTCAATAAGGATCATGAGATGATGGTACCAGGGAAGCACTCTACATTAAACCTATAAGGTTCTGGGTATTACTAACAGTAATTTTCTGAATTATTTGGTCAAGTTAGCAACCTACCCCACACACAAGAGAAAGCAATCAATCCGCTTGTGTTATTTATTTACTCGGGCATGTATCTATACTAGCTCAGGCAGTGCAGGTTCAGGCACTCTTGTCCTATCAACGCACCAACATTCAATTACAAATGCACATTATGTGGTTGGCTTGTTAGATGACAAGGTTAGGTACCTACTAGAACCAACTAAAACTTTTGAAGTACTAGTAGTAGATAGGCTAAGGCTGCAGATAATTTGGCCCTACTGCAGTGTAACTGTTTGCTTATACAGAATATGTTCTTGATCTACAGGTTCTCTTGAATATCTCCTTATCTGATATAGCTAAACGCATTTTAAGAGTTGGCAATGTATTGTCATGCACGTGATTTACAATGACTAGTAGCTCTTAAAGTAAGACTCTATTTTCTGATAGGCAGGATGTAACTATCACAAGATACTAATACTTGGTACTGAAAGTAATAAGACTTCCTAATTGATCGATGTTACTTAAAGGTTACATCTAGTATTGCAATATAATCTATTCACACTTAGCCTGTCTAACCCAAGTGTCTTGTTAGAGTGGATACTTATGTTCTTCCTCCATTTTTTCCCCAACATGGGCTTTCATCTCTGTAGCCCAACTCCGTTTTCTATCCCTGGTCCAAACTTAGCACTCATTTCTCCCATAATAATCTGTATTGGCATTATAAATTTGTGATGATTAAGTGAATTGGTTCAAAATCATATGAGTATGTCAAAAAACAAACACAGCAATAGCCCTAAAGGAATATCTAGAGTCTTCAAGGATAAACTATACCATACACTAGATATATTTAATGAGATATCTTTTCTTATGGAAACAGCATTTGCAATATTAAGCATAATTGCTGTATGGATCAGGAGTTATAGTACTAGCAGTTAGTGAAGATTAAAGGACACTGCATGCACTCAGCTGAAGATTCCTTGTGAATACTTAATCAGCTCTGGATATACAACAGCATTTTGACATATGCCAGCAGATAACCTCAAGGACTGCTATAAGGTCTGTTATTAGTCTATCTGTAGCATCTTTGACATACTCAATAAGGGAACTGAAAGGTTTCTGATGGCGCAGGAAATCTTGCCATGAATCATTCTGAGACTCGGGGTGGAAATCTGTCTGATGTATAATATGGATGAGTACAGAGTAGACCAGGGCACAATTAAGCAAAGGTCGGATCTCGATTAGAAAATCGATGCCTCGGAATTCTACGCAGCCGTGGCTCAATAGAATTATAGAGATTGTAATGGCGCTAAATTACAATCATATTGAGTGGTTATCCTACAGTTCTTAGATTAAAAGGCCTGTATAATGGTTCAAGACAGACAGTCCTACTTTCAGAGAGCCTAAATCTAAAAGGCCTGTTCTCCATTTTCTGCTACTTAGCACAAAGGAGCCTGAATATATGTAGGATATATTCCTTTTTTGTTCCAGGCCACTTGCTTTCTCACACTCAAACCGTTGCCCCTCATTCTTTGTACCTGTAGAATTTCCTAGAGTACACCCTAATAAGTTAGTAATATGGAGAGCCTTCAAAGATGTACTAACCAGTATATATATAATCACTCCTTACAGGCCATCAGGATGTACAAGATATAGTCCTAATGCCTTAAATACACTTTGCATAGAGTACCTTAACACTGACAGCTCCCCAATTTCAGATAAAAGGGACAGTACTACCCAAAAAAAAATTGAGTGAGAGCACTCCACATTATTGGAAGTCATCTCCAGCGTAACAAAAATTGGGTTAGCCACATGGTACCTATAAGATTTTCAGTGTCGATTTCCTGCTCCTTGAAGCTCATGCAGTTTCGTAAAATATAGTTATTGGCCTGTGGCAGACAAATAAGAAAATGCCGGGCTATGAGTTCTGCCTTTTCAATCGATTGTAGACATCTCTGACTCTCATACAGTCAATAGATTCCCTTCCGGGAGGACTGACAATGCAACTAGTAGTAGTAGCGGGGTACTATCTTGCAACAGCCTGTAAGTCTTGGAACCAGGTAGATAAAATCACCCAAGCCAACTAGGTAGGAACAGCTCCTGTACGGAGTAAACCTGACAGAATGGGCAAAATAGACAATTATTTTCAAGGCTACTTGCTTCAAGGAAGCTGTTGTGTTGTTTGGAAGTGAGAAGCTCAAGTTATGGATAGATAGCCTCTAGGTTCCATGCAGGAGCGTTTGAGGCTGGCGCATCTTCAGACATCTTCAGATATTTGATGAGATACATCACATTGGATGGATGTCAAGGTGGCAACTCGAAAGCCATAGGCATATTACGTCAGATGTTGCCCAGCCCTTGTTGGCACAGATGATTGAAGACGTGGCGTAAGGGATGAAGCATGCAATCCATATACATTGATAGATTATCTGAGTTTATTTATTGATCCAGTGATATATATTGACTACCTATTTGAGTACTATGTATGTACATTTATCTTGCTTAGTCAGAAAGATAATTGTTCAGGTACATTGTAGGGATGCATAGCTCAAGTTATCAATAGATTGAATCTCAATCAAGGGTTAAATCAATATTGGACAAATGGTTAACTCAATTATTGTTAAGTAAAATGCAACAGGGTAATGATGTTATGTTATCTAGGACTTCATGATATATATAGTATATTAGTACTATATACAATGGAAGTTTTCAATGTGTTGTTCATAGATAATTAGCTGAAAGCTGGTAGATATGCTGCATGCACATCTATTATATACAGTACATTAGTATATATATACCTGTAGCAGTTATCACAACTTATGTTGTGCATATGTGGTCTCATGTTGCAGGATACACTGTCAAATCCCAGGTGAATTTCTTAGATGCTTGAATGAGCGACCGAACTGCAGCCTGGGGCAACTAATTATTAATTCCACTGACGGTTAAGGTTTCAATTAAATGCAGGAGATCCATTTTCTGGTTGTGTGGGGAGATGGAACACCTTCTAAGTTACCAGGTTCGGCGCGGTATAAGGAGACAAGGGTTATATACGGAGTACAGTACAATTGATTATCTTACCTAAGATCTAGCCCACAGCCTGGTGCTTTCTAGACATGTCGAGAAAAGAGGCCAAGACACGTGGACATGAGGGGCTCGATACGGAGTGACCTGGCAGCATGGAGTTAGTACTAATAGTATATAGCCCCCCCTTGCCAAATATGGAAATTCCCGCACTCTTCTAGGTTATAACAAGATAAGCTCAACTGTTGCTGAAGTATTAAAACTGAACAAGAGGCTCAATGATAGACCTCTACACTGAAAGTATATTGTTTCTTATATGTTGCACAAGAAGAGATATTTTCCCTTGTTGGATCATTTGTATGTATGTATGTACATACATACCTGATTAGTATGTGCATCCATAGTTGGGTGTACTCTGTAAACGTGACATTACAAAGCCAAGTGCATCGAGATCCAAGTATCCTTAGTGCAATACACTGTAATAAGAAGAGGAATACGGAGTAGATTTGCTGCACATGCAAGGGAGAAAAAGGCGCTGGCTGAGGTTGATCGATACTAGTCCCCGCATGTCTTATCAATATCCATATTTTAACTGTATGAATAATGACGGGAATCCTATGATAAGGGTTCAGTGCATGGAGATGGGTATTTAACACCTAAATTAGGTTATCTTGGGTACCTAGGTTCATTCATACCTATTTTGACATCTGGTTTTTCCTAATGGTTGGTTCCCCTGTTCCCTGATAATATTGAGTTACGTACCTTTGAGAACAATTATTAGTGAAATTTCAAGTATAGTACGGAGTAACACCTACAACAATGAAGATGATGATCCGTCATCCTACTGTACTCCGTACTCCTGCTTGTAATTGCATATACCGTCCGTATCATATGATGGGGAGGAGGGGGGGAAGGGCGGGAACGCTTGGGGTTACGCGTGACGCTCCCGGCACTAAACCTAAACAAGCCAGCAGTCAACAACACAAGAGACGCGGTGCGCGCGCGAACAGAAACATCAAGTCCTGCCTAAGGATTGGTTGGAAGACCTGACAAAAGGCGACCAGTGTGCCAGGCCTAAAACTACAACTATTTTTTTTTTTTTGAACTACCTTATGTTTTCATCTCAGAATACCGGTTCATCCGTTTCCAAGATGGCATAACACTACCCAGGACAATTATAAGCACCAAGTCTACTTACTCACTTTAACTCTCATAAGGGAAATTCTTCGGGCCATTTATTTAGTTCGCAAGGGCTCGCCTCTGCATACCGCAACTTCGGGTCATCGTCAGCCCCTCCATCTATCTATCCACCCATCCCTTTCTTCCTCTCTCGACTTCGCTTTCTTTCGCGTGGCTGTTTGCATTAATTTTTCTGTGTTTTCTTGGTGGACGGTTTCGGACTTTCTACCCCTTGCGCAGTCATCTGCCTTTCTGAAGAGGGTCAACCAGCATTTTAAAGAAAGGGAGACGGAAGGGAGACCAACGCTGCTGACTCCCCTTCTATCAATCCAAATCGGCCTTTCCGCACCTCTCTACGGAGTACCTCCAAGCCCTTTCTTGCGCATCGGTCTGCGTTTGCTGCTGTTTCGGAATTCCTGCATCAACATCGTCGCGCCTGGTTTCGTCCTAGTTGCTCCTGCATCTTTGCGACGCGCCTGCTTGTTTTTGACGTCTTTTCCAGTCTGAAACATTCCTTATCGAACCGTTTCATCTCAAGCGCAAAGGGGTACAGTGAAGTAGAGGGACGTTGTGTTTCAGGCGCGTGGCTTGTGTGGGTGCACGAAGAGCTACCTCTTCCTCCCCCGCGCACCTAGCAGCCCTAGGTGTATGGAGGCTTCAAAGAATACCGTGTGACTTTCCCTGAGCCTCGAAACAAACCTGGTGTGATGTGCATCCATCACTCGTTTCGCATTGCCAATTTGTTTTGCTTTGATACAACCGCTGGCGCTGTGCCGTCCTTACTTTCTCAGCAATCCACGGAAATTACTTCCTCTTTTATCGGCACTGGCTAAGACACGAAAACCGCACCGCCACAGGCTCTGTTATTGTCAACACCCGTCACGGGTTGAGACCATACCTATTGAGTACACAGACGCTTCGGAAGTCTGCCTCTTCCCAACTCGTTCCTCCGCCCTATCGTAACACTCCCGAGTCCAATACTTTGGTCTCACCTCGAACTACAGACTTCTAGGGTGGCCCTAGCCCTTCCAAATCCTCTGTATACCAATGGTTGCAACGTTTTCGCCGCACCGTGATGCGGGCGGCACACTACATCTGCCATCACATGCGGGAATTCACCATGTTGATGCTAGCTCGGCCATCCGACAACTCCGCCGATCGCTGTCGCGCTCACCTTCCAAGAGTTCCAACTTCTCACTTCTTGCGACCAGAAACCACTCCCCATCGAAAGCCATGCCATATGTCTCCTCTCCTCTGTCGCCTTCGCGACGATCTTCACAGAGCAATTTTGTGCTCTTTCCTAGTTCTTCACACCAATCACCGTTTGCACTTCCTTATCCGCCAAGTGGTAAAATAACGAGGCCTGCCATGCGTCGTGTTCGCACCTCGCCCAGGAGCCCGGTCAAACGCGCCCTCAACCTTTCTGCCGACCAGGGAAACGCGAAGCCCGTCCAGCCTGTGTTAGCAACACCTGGTGTGGAAAATTCACCCGGGACTCCAGAGATGAGCGTTCAGCCCGACGATAATGCGAGTGAAAGCGGTTGCTCTGCGAATTCACCACCCGCCGCAGAAGCTCCACCTGCACATCGGCCACCTCCATCCAGAATCGAGAAAAGACGCAGTGGGACTTTTGGCTCATATGCAACTGTTAGCCCGTTAAAACGCAGTGACGGGATTATGAACATAGATCGGGCATCTCGAGGAAGCCCATCAGCGAAGAGGCGTAGTGTGCACGCAGCAAACCTTTCGAATGAGTTCAGTATATTCGATAGCGAGGCTGGTCCAAGTACCGTTGAAGAATCCATGTGCGAGTTGCCGTTAGAAAGTGAGACACTATCCGCTCCGCCCAGCATCACATCTTTCAGTCCTTTTGCTACAATTCCCAAACGCTCATCTTCCTTGCGACGATCAACTCTTCAGCAACGTCAAAGTGACCGTTCCTTGTTCTCTCGGGCAAGGGCCATGGCTGAGCCGTATGAGGCCTCAGACACTCCGTTGAGTGCATGTCCCCGTTTGTCTTTGGACAGCAGTCTTTTTCAGTCTAATCGAGAGAGCCTATTTTCTCCACGGCCTGTACCAGGTAGTCCCTTATTTTCTTCAACCGGAAATGGTGCTGGCCAGACCCGCTCTACTATCCACCCGCTTTCCAGGACTATAACACAGTCCTCGTCCAGCTCCAGCGTAGTGGATGACTCACCAACTCATGAGCCAGCTCACAAGAGCGACCATCCGAGGGGGATATTCAACTTCTCCAAGTCACTTCCAGCAGGAGCAACCCGACCTGCCCCAATGCGCCAACTTAGGCGCGAAGATTCGACCTCATCTGCGGATTCTTTTGCCACCCCGGAGAATTACAAACTGGTGAAGCCTCTCCCAGCGGCATTCATGTCGACGGGTTTGATATCCAAGAAAAATCGCAATGCTGAGGATCCTCAAAACATGTTGGGGTTTAACAAAAACATGCCTGATACGCCGTGCAAACGGCCTATTAACTTGTTCCCCAGCTCACAAAAAGTGCCACTGGAACGGTCTCTGGGAAATACAACACTCTCTCGCCAGTCAGATGTGGTGCCCCCATCTCCGTCTAATCCACCTAGCACACGCCCCAAACCAGGGCCTTTTGCCCGGGGTATGGGTATCTTCGGTAGTAGCTTTAACAGACAAGCTGCCTCCCGCCGGGGTAGCTTTGTGAGTGTGGATGGTGACGACATTCAATTCCAATCACCATCTGGCCGCCAGGATAGTCAGCCTTTAAGCGAATACGACTTGCCACCAACACCAACGAAACAAACGTTTTTCCCGTCTCGGACTTATCCTCCTGCTACTTCACAAATCGCTTCCCTTGAGAGATTGTCCGAAAGTAGAGGAACAAATTCAAGCCCGTTGCATGAAAGGTTCCTTCGAGGGTCGCCGCGTACACCTCAGGATAACTTGTTTCCACCTGACCCAAGCGGCCTATCGATTTCCAATGATCAGCAAGCGATCAAAGCAGGTTTTAACACTTACAACCTACCAGCCACCCCCACTGGCCCGCGTGATTCCTTGTTGCAGTCTGGGAAGCGCCCTAGCCTCTCATTGAATGGATATCATGCCCCAGATGTAGATCCGAGCTTGACCTCGCGCTTCGAGCGAATTGAGCTTATTGGAACTGGGGAGTTTTCCCAGGTATACCGTGTTGCCGAACCCCACGCCACGTCATTTTCATCAATCTTCTCAGGCAGCCCGAAATCATCCAAAGTGTTGCCTGAGCCGGTATGGGCTGTCAAGAAATCCAAACAGCCATATTCCGGGCTGAAGGACCGTGAGCGTCGGATGCGTGAAGTAGATGTGTTGAAAGCTTTAACCAACTCGGATCATATAATCTCTTTTATAAACAGCTGGGAGAGCCATGGTCACCTTTATATTCAGACCGAGTTCTGCGAAGAGGGCAGTCTAGATGTCTTCCTAGCTCAAGTCGGGCTCAAAGCAAGATTGGATGATTTCCGAATCTGGAAAATATTGCTCGAGTTATCTATGGTACGACTTTTTCCACAGTTCTTGGAATGCCGACCCCTGCTAACCATATTTCATAGGGTTTAAAGCATATTCATGACATGGGCTTTATTCATCTTGATTTAAAGCCGGCCAATATTCTGATCACGTTCGAAGGCGTCTTGAAAATAGCTGACTTCGGAATGGCAGCATCATGGCCTGCAGAAGATGGAATTGAAGGCGAGGGAGATCGTGAATATATCGGCCCGGAGATCCTAATGGGCCGCTATGATAAACCTGCGGACATATTCTCCTTGGGTCTGATAATGTTTGAAATCGCTGGAAATGTTGAACTCCCTGATAATGGGCTCTCATGGCAAAAGCTGCGGAACGGAGATATGAGCGATGTTCCTAGCTTGACCTGGAGTGCAGGAACCAGTATTTTCCGCGACTCATCTGGAAACCCAATTTCGGAAGAACCATCGTTCGAGGAGTTATGTGCATCAGACTTCGGGGATGATACATTTGGTGAAGACAGTTTCCTGGGGGTTCGCAAGTCCAATGAGCGGAAAGCAGTTCAACTCGCTCGTACTGGTGAGCTCCATGATCCTCCAAGCTTCATGGTTGATGCCAGTCAGGAACAAGCCTTGGACAAAATCGTGCGATGGATGATCTCGCCAGAACCGTTTGATCGACCTACAGCCGACCAGGTTTTGGAGACGTGCGGTGTCCAATTTGTCGCCCGTCGACGGCGTGCTGGGGCCACTATTTACGAAGGCAATTGGGGCCCTGCCGACGAAATTCTGGCGGAGGATGCCGAAATGATTGACGTTTAATCAGTACTTGACATATTAGTGCATTTGGACGGAGTTGGTGCTTTCCTTTACAGTTAACATATAATGACGGCGTTGATGCGGAAATCCGGCCTTCGATAATAATGTCCATTGCGACCTACCTATGGTTTACGCTTGGTTTCATCTCTTTCTTTTCCTTTCCTGTGCGATGGGCTGTGAGTTACTTGGAAATTGGATCCGAATTGCTCCAGGTTCGTCATGCCCCATCTCGGGGGCTATACCTGTGTCCTCTCCCTTCCCTGTGTCTTTTTGTGTTTCTGACCGACCACCCTTCACGACTTGATTGACTTGATACGACCAATAACGGTGTTGGAGGGTTTCACACTCATTTTTCACCCGATATTTCCTATGTTGTCACCTCGGACTTGAGCGTTTGTGATCCTTTTCTTTCTTTGCAACCTTGCCGTCTCTGTACGATTGGATCCTTGCAGCCTGGTAAGCCAGGTTTGCTGTCGGTAACATGTTTTATTATAATTTCCCTCTGTTTTGATGAGTCGACTAATCTTCTCTTCGCTTATGGCTTTGGGCGTTGTTAATGACTACCCCTTTCCTATATTTGTATTTTCATATCACTTTATGCTGTGAAGCTCTTTTAGCAACTTTCTTTTCCTTTTCCTTTTTTTTTTTTTTTTTTTTTTTTTTTTTTTTTGCTCCCTCTCTTTCTTGTGAGAGAGGAGATATGTCAAGGTACATGAAACAGCCAATATGTAATCAAGCAGGCTTGAGAACAGGGTAATGCTTGTGATTTGTACTCTTGAATGCGAACTTGAACCTCTTTTTTAAGTTGACTTTGTAAATAAATGTATAGTAAATAAGTTGCGCGCGCCACCGGACGACTTCTTGGCGTTTGACTTGGGGCGAGATTTATTCTTCAAGCGTAACATTAAATCCACGTGCCACAGGGCCGGCTACACTTCGAAGCTAAGTCACGCCAATTGTTTTACTGTCTACTCCGTACCTCCATCTTTCTTCCGCTCACCGAGTATTGTTATTTTACCTCGCATCTGAAGAACAACTAATATGACGTACGGCTTTGTTTGAGTGAGTGTTGTCAATAAACATACACCTGTGCCAGGTCTAGAAACAGCAGACATAACGCCGATTGAAATAGTATTAACCATCTAGCTTGGGTTCCAACCCACATCGAAAATGGAGCATCGAACATTCGTGTCAGATTCCCTCCTTCGCCTTACCAACGCGTCGGATCCCACCGTCGTTGAATTCGTACTCGCCACCGCCAGCTCAGCTAAATCAGTGGACTCACTACAAGAGAAGCTCGCTTCTTTCTTGGATGGCAGTACGGAGGATGTCAATGCGTTTTGCGGGGAGCTGTATAGACGGGTTGGTGCAGGCACAAAGAGCGGGCGCAGTAGCGGTGCGCAGAAAGAGCACGGCAATACCGCATCAAAAAAGAAATACCGGCTGGTTGAAATGGAAGATGACATTCCGGATCCTATAAGCTCTCTGGAACCCACAGGTATGGAAACAGAAAGAGAGAGACGGAGGCGTAACGACAAGGATCGCACTAGGACAAACGAGGAGCCTGAGGGACACAGTCGCTGGGAGAAGGAGGAAAACAGGAAGCGCGAGCGGAGCCGAGAGGGGAGTCGGGATCAGTATCGGCCTAAGAAGCTGCGGCGATGGGATAAAGGGGATTTTGAAGATCGCTGGGGCGACGAAGAGAGTCCTGATGATGAGCTGCACGGGGCGGACGAGCGGGACAGCGATTTCGAAGAGTCACCATCGAAACGGACTCGGTTGGAGAACGAGTCTGTGTCGCCCCGGTCGAGCAAATCTCCAGAGCTGGATTCAGAGACAAAGAAGGATATCGAACGACGGCGGGACATAGAAGAACGAGACGAGTTCGCAAAGAGGTTGGCCAGGAAGGATGACAGCAAGACCAAGAAGATCGTTGAGGACCGGACTAGGAATAGCGAGGTCGCACGCAGACGGGCTCTTGCAGACGATGCTTCCGCTAGAGCGACCGTCATGCCAGAGTTAAGAATGCGCTCTCGACAAGAATATTTGAAGAAACGAGAGACAGAGCGACTAGCCCTTCTTCGTAGGCAAGTTGCGGAGGAAGCGGCTGAGTTGCGTGATAATCCTAACTTGACACGGAGAGAGAAAGAGGAGTTCGCCAGGAATCGTGAAGTGCTTCAGATTGCAGAGGAGCGGCTACGGATCGATGATTACCGCGATGGATACATGTTGCCAGATGACTACATTACAGAGAAGGGGAAGATTGATCGAAAGAAGAAAGAAGATGCTCTTTACAAACGCTATGTTGATCGCGACGAGTATGGGCAGGAGCGGTTCATCACGGAACATGAGGAATGGGAGATGGAGCAAACTGCGAAGGCAAAGGCGCAAATTAACAGGGCGGAGTTCGTGGATGATGGTGACTACGAGTACGTTTTCGATGACTCGCAAAAGATCAATTTTGTAATCGATGCCAAGATGGAAGGAACTCGAAAGGCTATATCCCAAGAACAACGTATCCTCCAAGAAAAGCTCGATGCTGCGGAGAAAAAGGCAGCTTCGATTGAGGACACGCGGAAAAGCCTGCCCATTTATCAATTCCGCGAGGAGATTATTCAAGCGGTCCATAGTCACCAAGTCTTGATCATTGTGGGAGAGACAGGTTCTGGTAAGACTACCCAGATCCCGCAGTACCTTCATGAGGCCGGGTTCACAAAACACGGGATGAAGATTGGTTGTACGCAGCCTCGACGAGTTGCTGCCATGAGCGTTGCATCTCGAGTGGCTGAAGAGATGGGGGTGAAGCTGGGAAACGAAGTCGGCTATGCCATCCGTTTTGAGGACAATACAAGCGACAAGACGGTCCTCAAGTACATGACGGATGGCATGCTGTTGCGTGAGCTACTAACGGAGCCAGACTTGGGTCAGTATTCAGCATTGATGATTGATGAAGCGCACGAGAGAACTGTGCCGACGGACATTGCCTGTGGTCTTCTGAAGGATATTGCTAAGGCGCGACCAGATCTAAAGTTACTGATCTCCTCTGCAACCATGGATGCACAGAAGTTTCAGCAATACTTTGACGACGCACCTATTTTCAATATCCCTGGGCGACGGTATCCCGTGGATATTCACTATACATCACAGCCAGAGGCGAATTACTTGGCCGCAGCAATCACAACCGTTTTTCAAATCCATGTTTCACAAGGCCCTGGGGATATCCTTGTGTTCTTAACCGGCCAGGAGGAGATTGAAGCGGCTGAGCAGAGCCTACAGGAGACTGCCCGGAAGCTGGGGAGCAAAATACCAGAAATGATAGTATGCCCCATCTATGCCAATCTACCATCAGAGTTACAAACCAAAATCTTTGAGCCGACGCCGCCCAAGGCACGGAAAGTCGTGCTTGCCACGAACATTGCTGAGACCAGTCTGACGATTGACGGCATTGTCTACGTGATTGATCCTGGGTTTGTGAAGGAAAATGTTTTCAACCCCCGAACTGGCATGGAAAGCTTGGTAGTAACTCCATGCTCGCGGGCGTCTGCCAACCAGAGGGCCGGTAGAGCCGGTCGAGTAGGCCCAGGGAAATGCTTTCGCCTCTATACGAAGTGGGCTTACCATAACGAGTTGGAGGAGAGCACAACACCTGAGATTCAGCGTACGAACCTCAGTGGCGTCATTTTGATGCTCAAGTCACTAGGGATCGATCAGCTGCTCGACTTCGACTTCATGGACCCTCCGCCGGCCGAAACAATCATTCGGGCGTTAGAGCAGCTCTATGCGCTAGGTGCCCTTAATGATAGGGGTGAATTAACAAAGGTTGGAAGGCAGATGGCGGAGTTTCCGACAGACCCGATGTTAGCCAAGGCGATCTTAGCAGCAGACAAATATGGATGTGTGGAGGAGGTGCTTTCCATCGTGTCTATGCTAGGGGAGGCCAGTGCTTTATTCTTCCGACCCAAGGACAAGAAGATTCACGCCGATAGTGCGCGGAATCGGTTCACGATCAAGGATGGCGGGGATCATCTGACTTTGCTGAACATCTGGAATCAATGGGTGGACTCCGACTTCAGTTACGTGTGGGCGAAGGAAAACTTCCTGCAGCAACGTAGCTTGACTCGAGCGCGCGATGTACGCGATCAGCTGGCGAAATTGTGTGATCGAGTCGAGGTCACTGTCAGCACTTGTGGATCGAACAACATGCAACCAATTCAGAAGGCCATCACGGCCGGGTTCTTCCCGAACGCAGCGCGCCTGCAGCGCGGTGGTGATAGTTACCGGACAGTGAAGAATGGACAAACCGTATACCTGCACCCGTCAAGCACGCTATTCGAAGTTAATCCTCGGTGGGTGATCTATTTCGAACTCGTGCTGACGAGCAAGGAGTATATGCGGAGCAATATGCCACTTCAGGCGGAGTGGCTCGTGGAAGTCGCGCCGCACTATTACAAGAAGAAAGATTTGGAGACCCTGGGACTAGAACGGAAAGTGAAGGGACAGGGAATGACAGGTGAAAAGAGTCGGGAGTAATGCCCAAAAACTTTTTTTTTTTTTTTTTTTTTTTTTTTTTTTTTTTTTTTTTTTTTTTTTTCAATTTTTTATTTATTTTCTTAATTTTTTGTTTCTTTCCTTTGGGTCTATATACACCTCACCGTTCATTCTTCGTTCTCATGACACTTGGGAGTTGAAAATAAATACCTGTCAA
>ML739323.1:0-24695 GCA_009193565.1 Aspergillus coremiiformis
AAAAAAAAAGAAAAAAGAAAAAAAGGAAAAAAACCAAGAAAACAAAACAAACTAAAAACCCCAAAAAAAAAGAGAGAAGAACGGAACCAACAACCGGAAAATCCATTAAATAATCAGAACTCGACCAACAGGTTCAAATTCGGCAGATCTCTCGTGCTTCAATTCTACCTTCCCGTAGCCGTCGCAGATCATCATTCCTCTGTTTATGCATTTTTCCCTTCTGGGTGACCCTCTTTGTCCCGGTTTCCTCCCGGCTCCAGTAGTGAATCAGCTACTGGTGTAACTTCTGTTGCCCCTCTAACATCTCTGACAACCCCTCGTTCAGTGTCACCCCCAGAGGCCTCTCGCCGTTTTCCCTCCTTGCCATTATCTGGGCCCTCCCTGCGTTCTCTACTACATTCACCCAGACTGTCGTTTCATCATGGGCCTTTTCAAGCGCAAAGACTCGAAGAACTCGATCCAGACGGAGAAGGACGAGCAAGAGTCTTTTGTTTCAGCGAACAGTGCTCGTACCTCTAACGCCTCTTTGAAGTCCCCTGGTTTCAGAGGGAGTGGCTTGCCATCGTCCATCCCGGAAATTTCGATTGCAAAACCACCCGACCCCGCCTTAGACCCTGCAGCGTACCTGCGAAGCATACATGCTGTGCGAGAGTGTTCGAGATACATCCTGGGCAAAGCGAAAAGAAACAAGCTTAACCATTTCGACGTTGATATGAGCAAGTTTGAAGCTACCGCATCCTATATTGTGTCCATTATTAAGGTAAGCGAAACTGTCATCATGTGATGTTCTCCCGTTTCCGCTGACGGTCTTCACTCCCCATGAAGAGAGATTACGCCCCGGACTACGATTCGATTCCTCCCCATGGTCGCTGGCAGCACTTCGACATTGGCGGCCGACCCCGTATCAATCAGTTGTTACAGTCCTGGCCTAGCACGGTCGATGCGCAAGAACGAACTCGGCGATTAATTGACCTCTTTGTCGTCTCCGTCCTTCTGGACGCTGGTGCGGGGAATAGATGGTCTTACAAATCGAAGGAATCTGGCAAGTTCTTCTCGCGGAGCGAGGGGCTGGCTGTTGCTGCGCTCGAGATGTTCAAGAGCGGACTTTTCAGTAGTGATCCTATGGAACCCTGCCAGGTGGATGGCGCTGGTTTGAAGAAAATGACAGTGGAAGTATTGGCGAAGGGTATGCAACACTCGGAAAACAACCAATTGGCGGGCATTGAAGGCCGAGCTGGACTCTTGATTCGACTCTCCGAGGCACTGAACAATCAGGACTTCTTTGGGGTGGATGCGAGACCAGGAAACATGCTTGGTAAGAGATCCACTAACCGATGTCGCTGAATAACTGGTCATTTTTTTTTTTTTTTCACTAACGAATCCCTTGTTCAGACTACCTCCTCTCACATCCCTCCACCCAAGCTACCTCGGTGCCGATTATTCCCATTACAACGCTGTGGACCGTTCTTATGGACGGATTAACTCCAATCTGGCCTTCATCCAGGACCCAAATCGATGGCTTGTCGATCGGGGATGCTTGGCCGTGCTCTAGCCTACCGCTCTCTCCTCCCGCAAAGCCTTGGCAGAATATTGCTCCGTTCCACAAACTCACGCAGTGGTTGTGCTATTCTATCATGGTCCCGATGTCGAGGTTGATGAAGATTCATTTTGCTGGCAGCGAGCTGCTAACAGGTCTCCCGGAGTACCGTAATGGCGGCCTGTTGATCGATATGGGTCTGTTGACTCTGAAGCAAGAGGATGCTCAACGGGGCATTGCTGCATACAAAGAGAATGCGCGGATCAAAGGTCAACCAAATGTGGAAGTCGTTCCTCTTTTCACTACCGACGATGACGTGGTTGTGGAATGGCGGGCTGTCACCGTTGGGTTTTTGGATGACCTTCTCATGGCAGTCAATTCCCAATTGGGATTGGTTGGCGATGAGCAGTTAACCCTTGCACAGATGCTTGAAGCTGGATCATGGAAGGTAGGGCTCATCATTCTATTTCATAGCCAGGTTGCGCTTTGCTGACGATTTCGTAGGGTGGACGTGAGATTGCCGAGGTGTCAAGGCCAAACACTAAAGAACCACCGATTATGATACGCTCCGATGGTACTGTTTTCTAATGTTTAGCATACCCAGTCGATTCGTGATACCTGACTCCGCCAGCTTTGTCTGTTGATTTGCGGCGGTGGTCCTTACGACTTTTTAATGACCAGATGCTTATGTCTTCCATTCTTTACATTTCACTCCGTCGACTTTCGTGAAAGGGGCTATACCTTCTTCTGCTGTAGAGCTATTATTTGAGATGATACATTCTTGTACATTGCTTTTGGGTGGGTGTATCTAAAAGTACTGATGACCTTGGGGCGGGTGATAGATCTACGTACTGCATTCGAGTTGCGATCTGATGCTAACCTTTAATCTAATATGGGCGCAATTTGACATTGACTCCAGGAAGCGATACGCTTTGTTACCAAATGACAACATGATTAACTACCACGACCTAAAAGGGGAACTATCTACTTTGTTATGTTCAGTAGGGTCGGTACTGATGGTGGGACCACCTTAGTAGTAACAAGGTACTAATATCTATCTAGTAGGTAGGTTGTAAGTCACTCTACGGAGAGTGGCGTCTATAGACCGGAGCTAGAGGCTCGTATCACTGTATCAGAGCTGCTACCGAGTCAATGGATAAGTTATTAAGTCACCAATGCCATGGACTATCAAACTTTATGTGGAGTTCCTTAACATCAACACTAGGAGTATTAGATCTCTTGGTCAAGCGCCGCTAACTTTCCAGGACGCTGGGAAACGGAAAGGTAAAATAACTAAGCATTGCGCAGGGGGCTCCCATTCGGAAAATGGAGACTTTGATCCAATTCCTATTTCAATTTGTCCTTATTGCTAGAAAACAGTACAAGGTAATAGGGAATAATGTGACATGTTCATGCTGGGGTATCTAACACAATAAACAGCTTGACGATATTTTGACAGGTTTTGTCTTCCGGCTCTCCCCTTCTTTTCTGTTCTTTTTTTTTCGTCTTTTGGATTTTTTTTTTCTTCTTCTGTTCTTGTTTGACTTTGCCGGGGGGAGGAGGAGCTACACCTAGCCATTTGTATGCGAGTTGTTCATTACTTCGCCGTCCGGCGTTTCTGGGGCAGGGAGCGGGAATCCATCTCCGTGACCCATTGCTGCGGCTTTTGAGAACCCCGCCCGAGCGAGCATTGTGTTCAATACGGCGCAGTTGTAAGCTGCTTCACCGGGTGGAACGACGATGAAGATATATGTGTTGTCGGTGAATCGACCCAAGAAGACGTTGAACTGGGGCGTTTTGGTATGCATGACGACAAACCCGGCCGACGCAGGCGTGGTATGGGTATTTCGGGCGGCGCAGTGTTTGAACGCCTTCATGATATTGGAGAGTCGCTCGTGCCGATCGTAGATGGGGTTCAAGTCGCCTACTTCAGAGGCGACGGAGGTGACGGTGAGGAAGGTAGAGCGCTCGAAGAGGATGACCTCTTCTGCGTCGATACGCTTCGCGAAGGCATGCAGGAAGCGTTCGATAACGGTGAGATTGGGGATGAGACGGTGGACGATACCGGCCCAGGCCTTGTAGAGCGATTGGTCCCAGATACTGCTGCCGAAGGTGTCGATGGAGAACTGGTCGGAGCGGCTGCGGATCAGGGCGGATCGTTCCTCGTAGATGCGTTGACGGTGCTCGGCCTGGATGAGATCTAGTTTGTGGACGAGACAGAAGACGTAAGCGTTTGGGCTGTATTCTTTCAGGGCGCCGATGATGGCATGGTATGTGTCCAGGTCTCGGTCAACTTCGCGGGATTCGATATCGAAGACGTAGATGAGGACTGCGACGTCTGAGAATATGTTTCCTCGTTGCGAGGCAAGATATGTCTCCATGAATGCGTCTTGACCTCCGCAGTCCCACAGGTTCAGCGTCAGGTTGCCCATGAACTTGACATGGCTGTGTTCCACGTCAATTGTAGCGCCTAAGCGTCGGACATCTTTGGCGACGTAGTTGCTGAAGATTATCGATCTCATGGAGGATTTCCCTGACCCGCTCTTCCCCATTAAGAGAACCTTTCTCTTCTTCTTTCGAATGTCCATGGCTTTAGTACTGCTTGATCGCTGGAGTTTGGGAGCTTAGTACCCCGCAAATTGCGGGTAGTGTTTCTTGCAGATTCAATGGGGGAGACGGTGGCGTTGTGGGATAGTTTCGGGGCATTGATTAAATTCTTTGTTACATCAATTGCTGGAGTTTGAAGCTAAGGTGGTGTTGTCATAAAAGGCAATGATCTAATGCTGGAAGAGCACTTGACCAGATGCCGGTCTTATTTGCTGCATAACGAGGGTCAACGATGATCCGGCATGTCACGTGCAAGTCACGGGTCTTTGGGTGAGGTAATCACTAATCAGTGCATACATTGTTCATACTCGTTTACATGTACTACTACTCCGTAGTTAGTACCTAGTAGAAGTTTTCCATTCTTTGATATTCCTAACTGAGCCATTCCTCGACCTGTCAGCTTTACTCGGTAGACTCCATAAGCTGGACAAGCTTATCTTGCATGTCACAGAATATATTCACGGCCTGGATATCAGTAAGTACAAGAAAACCCTTTGGAAATTTTACTATCTAGCCCGCTTACCTGAGTGAGCTTTTCCTCGCTTGCTCCATAGAGATCCCTAGTGAAGGCAAGACGGTATGCAGACTCATTGTTAATGAACGATAATGGCGACGACGGGAGTGCCGCAGGAGTGTCAGAGTCGAACAAAGACCGCATCTGATGTACAGAATTGGGCTGTGAGAGCTGCAGCAGAAGGCTCGGTGCGATAGTGATGTGATGTACACCAGCCATGGCGAAGATCTCATCTGTCGAAGTCAAGCTGGCTGGTAAAACCTGTGTTCTAGCATTGACAGATTCATAGTACTTCTGGATGGCGACACAGAGAGGCAGCAGCTTGTTCGGGTCCGTGAACCTATGCAAGGGTGTCAGTGACATACACTGTCTTGAATGAATGTGAAAGCGACTGCAGGTTCCAACTCACCCCGGCTCGAAGTGGACTTTCAGCTGATTGACATAGGGCGCGACATAAGTGCAGCCAACTTCCGCAGCGAGCACAGCCTGGGTGAGGGTAAAGAGTGTGGTAGCGAGTGTGCGTACTCCAGCCTGCTCGAGGGCTTGACAAGCCATCATTCCCTCCCATGTACTTGGGATCTTGATGCAGATGTGTGACTGTTCGAAACCTGGCTGTAGATATTGGAAAAGTTGAATAATTCCTAGGAGAGCAGGAGGGTCAATTGGTCAAACTGGGTAGGTTGTTGGAAGAGTAGGTCTTTTCTTACTCAGAGCACTGACAATGGTCTTCTTAACCGAGTAAGAATAGTATGGGTTTGTCTGGATATGGACATGGCCACGGATGTGGGGAGCAATCCTCAAGGCCAGCCGCACCATCTATATCCATATTGTCAGCCCTACTGAGATCTCAAGACGGCCTGATGGGGTTATAAATACCGCTATCTCTACGGCCAGTTCGCTCAAGGCGAGGCCTGGAAACCGAGATAGAAGGGTCTTTGCCTCTGAAACAGAGGAAATGATCAATTCCTTGTGCTCGGGTTTGGAGAGTTCTCCGTATGCGATGGCTTGATTCGAAGTACAGTCTTGAAATGGACCGAGGGTTTTGACAACTACCGTCATCAATACCCAGTAACTGCCCACCGAGTAACTTCTAGAGAATACGGGAAGCGAGTACCTTCTTCATCCATAGTATCGCAGTCAACCATAGTTCTCGTGCGGAGAACATCCAAGCCCGTCTGAGGAGCCATGTTGATAGTCCGATCTACTCTGAAGATAATTGTAACAGGAAAGACGATCCCTGTGGCAGGTGAAAGGGTTGACTGTCTATATGAGAGGAATACGAAGAGAGATGAGATCGAAGTGGCAGGAGCGGGAGTTCTCAAGTGAACAATGAAAGCTTTATAACGCCAATTCCCCTCATTCTTCTCCTCCGCATCTCTGTTAATTAACCTAATACGGTCCTTGGCCCGGAATCAAACGACTTTCTCCCCGACATTTAATTAGCAGCTTATGGAGTCCAATTCAGATTGAAGAGACGGGATTTTGTTTGAAGCCTTAGACATCAAAGTGTTCGAGATGTATCCTTGATGCTGGTGTTGGCAGGTGAAGCTATTCGACTATGTTTTCTATAGTAGTCGATATACTACTCGTGGATCTTCAGGAATCCTTGCCCTACTAATGCTCTGCACCAGGATTAATTCGGCAACCCTCGAATAGAATGTGTTCAATCGGAGATTCCTAGCATTTTACGGAGTACTGAGACGAGACTATTCTGTAGTTACACTTGCTAGACAATTCACTTTGGAGTGACCTGTGAATTTTCTATCTAAGTATGATATGTAACCCTGATATGAAACCCCTCCATCTCATGGCCAGAGAAGAATGGGCGATTAACGACGGGCCTGGGCTCCTTCTCAGGATCTCGTGAACCTCTGCGGTCGCGACAGAAAGCCGAAACCAAGTGAGGTATTGCTTAGCACGTCAACCTCATCCCAAATTAGATATATGGTAGACAACGTGGGCTGAGACCCTTGAGAGAAGGAAAAGAAGAAAGAAAAGAAAAGAAAAGAAAAAGAGCACACAAGAGAAAACCCGAAATCGGTAGGCGGAAGTGGAAGGAAAAAAGATCTTCCGGAGAGTAATCCAACGCTTCTGATTCGTCGGTTTCTTGAAACGGTCGCAAGTCCCGTGACTGGAGCCTAAGCCCGAGGTTGTTCGTCCCGTGATTCCGAAGCATCACGAGAGTCGGGAGATCGAGGCGCCTTTCTTCCTTGACGACGACGACGACGACAACTTGCCTGGATTATCACCTCTGTACCGTTGAACGGGTCCCTCAAATTCACCATGATTTCTCAGAAGGTTGCTCAGCAATCATTGCGGCGGCGTATGTACTTCCCTGATCGACAGTATCATTAAATTGAGCGTCACTAATTTGTTGCAGTTGCCGTCCAGCCGCCCTACGCCATGCGCTGGTCTTTGATGAACTCCGCATCCCCCGCCGCTGTTGCCATGGGACGGTTTATGCAGACCAGGTGAGTAGCTGGGTTCTGTGGTTTGCTCTGATCGTATTTGCGACAGTCCCTGTGGTGGACAGTTTTGTTCTACCATGGACTGCTACGTCATGGGCCCTCAATTTTAGTCCGCAAATGTTGGGATGATAAGGCATATGTACAGCGATCAGTGGCATATAGGTGCTAACTTACATACCCAGGCAGACTTCCACGTCGAAAACCTCTGACCCCACCAAACTCCTTGCACAGCAGCGTCTGAACCGCCCCGTTTCTCCTCACCTTTCTATCTACCGTCCCCAGATCACTTGGATCGGCAGTAGTTTCCACCGTATCACCGGGTTTGCCCTTTCTGGTGCACTGTATCTTTACGCGACTGCATACCTCGTCTCCCCGTTGCTCGGCTTGCACCTGGAGTCAGCCTCTATAGCCGCCGCTTTCGCTACCCTTCCCATTGCTGCTAAGGTCATCCTGAAGAGCACCATGGCTCTTCCCTTCACCTTCCACTGCATGAACGGAGTGCGTCATTTGGTTTGGGATCTTGGTAAGGGAATCACCAACCAGCAGGTCATCAAGTCTGGTTGGGCTGTGGTGGGCTTGAGCGTCCTCAGCGCCCTTGCTCTCGCTTTCCTGTGATTTTCTTGTGTCATACCTTTCGCGCAGATCTTGTTCCACTAAAACTGGTTTTCATGCATTATATCTTATACCGGTCAACTTAGACTGATTTTCCAATTCTATGATCATATTCCCAGACCCCCAGGTTGTGAAAGGCCACGTAGAGCATCTAAGCATTATAGGCGCGAAAGGGTGAAAAAGAAGGAGAGATAGGAGGAGGAAGTGTAGGAGGAGTGAGGGTGTGAATTCATAGTGCTGTTGTCTTGTTTGCATCTGTAAATGAGCCTGTAATGGTTCTATTGCAGCACATCTAGTAACAACAATCAAGGTAGATAATGTTCATGAGTGAATGGCAAGTCTGACTTATGTTGAGCCCATTTAACCCCCTTTCCCTTTTGTCACTTGCAGACCCCATTCACAGATAGCATCTTTCAACAATATGATGCATGATCCATTCTAATCACGGGATACTCCCTCTGCAACTCAGTTTTCATCAACAGGCCTATACACCTTTCCTTTAGAATCCTTGTTGGCATCATCAACTGTACAGGTGCCAAGTTCAAGTTCCAAATACTTTCGGTACTCTACAGAGCAATCGTGAACGTTTCTATGATCCACCCGGTGAATTAATATATGCTGTGTTCCGAGACACGATTTCAGCAGGAACTTGAAAGAATTCAGTGTTCAAACTCACCCACTATGAGGCTAATCCATCCAACCCGGAACATAAAAATCCAAATTAAGCAGGACTCGGTGGTGGATTCGGTGGAAATGGGGGTGGTGAAGGTGGATCCTGCACAGAGAAACCACTCATCGTGATATCGACAGTCCTACTGGAATATCGTTTCGACAGCGTATATTCCAAATACGAACGAGTAGCTCCACGGGAATCAATGTCGTGGTAGGGCATTTCATTTAAAATAACCGACGTCTCCAGTCTGACCTGGCAATGATTCAACTACTGGTTCCAGGTTAGTCGAGAGATATGATAAGGAAGCGCACAGTTCTTTGGGAAGTGAAGGGACCTTTGAAAGTTCTCTCTCAGGGTATGTACAAACCTATCTAAAGAAAGTCTTCGAATTCTCTAAGGTTGGCTTCCTGAACCGTAAAACAAATTTTTCTATTGCCAGGCTAACACTCGCCAATTAATAGCCCCATCTCTTGAGACCAATTTTCTGACTGGCGGCTTCTACTGTAAGCAAATGTACACCGCCATAGCGCTCTAGATGTCGGATGAACGGGGAATGGCCGCGTGGATCTGACACTTCCGGCAGCCTAACCATGGTCTTCGCAAATGAATTTGGATCTAGAAGGACGTTTTTTCGACTCTTCCTGCAAGGGCCCGGCGGAAGGTTGATGTATAAGGTCTTAGACAGCGTACAGAACACCGGTGACCCCCAGCCATTATCACAGGCTAGTTCTTGGTAACGGAAGATCAGAGCCAAACAGATTTAGCGGCTTTGCGTTGTCTGGAAACAGACCGTGTCTTCGGCTGCCTTGACCACCCGAAGCTGCACCTCCCGTCTTGGTTGGTGATACCTGGGGAGTACTAGATGCGAGGTAGGTCTCCGGTGCACACCTACAAATGCCTTTACCAACGCATCTGGTCGTGGTTAATTGCCGGAAAGTCTACTCTTTGACGGAGCAGCCAACCAGAGTTGCCAGCTATAAAACCGGATGGGAGGAGATCCAAAGAACTTAGAGACTCGGAGCACCCTTTTTGATTCGGTTGGTAACCTCGATAGGGTCACGCAAACCATGACTACTATTTCCTCAATGGGCTCGGGTGCATTTGACAGCACAGGTATACAACCTAGTCGAGTTGCCAGCTAATCTTCCAAATTTCCTGTTCGAAGCAAACAATGAATACCCCTAGCGACTCGGAGTCTGTCTGAGAAGGCAGTCTGCTACTGAAAGCAAACAACAAAAATAAAATGGCCAGTACTAACAAGTACAGAAATACGCCCTCACGCAATACAAGCCCCATAATATAGAAAGGACCCCACTACATGCAAACACGTGGACGATCTCCAGGTTGTCGTTGTCACACGAAGTGATAAAACCTAGGGAAGAACATACAATTCTCCAATTATATCTCGTACTGTCAAGATCCAGGACGCCTGCTATTTTTTTGTATTTGCAGAAACCCTGGAAGTGAGCATCTTCCGCGGCAAGCGCTAATGCACCCAGCACACCGGTATTTCGACGGCATAACCATTAGCTGTCGATAGCCGAAGAGATTGCTGGAGTATTGTTTCAATATTGTTCCTATCCTGGAACAACAGGCCGTGAATAGGCGCGCCGGACCGGTAAATTCAAAGACACCGCAAGGGGGTTGTTCAGTGACAGAAAATCATCGATAACCTGCTGTTCCGGGCTCATCTATCTCTCTCTCTCTCTCTCTCTCTCTCTCTTCATCGACCATGCCCCACTCTTAACACATTGGTTAGTACTGGCTTCCCCCAGCCAGGAAAACGAAACATACTCTCGTGATGCTTGAAGGACTGTGGCTTCCTAACAAGCTGTGGCAGTTTGATTTAGCTTATTTAAACGAGAGTGGAGTCCTTCATGGGTCGTTGCCTCGGTGTCACCTTAGTACACAGAGACCGGGAGAGCACACTGGATACTTACCGCCAATTACATGTACACGGAGATTATCATCAGAGCGCTATGTCTGGTCGTGAAAAGATCCATTATACTTTGGACAGCAATAGCCAAGAGGATCTGTTTCCTGGCTACTACTGGCAGGCTGTAAGGATAGGGAAGAGGCCTCACTTAGGGCTACAAAGTGAAGTTGCACCGTGGACTGCTCTGGAATTGGATCTTTGGGTAGGTCAGCATGCTGTATACACCGACAATGTATTACAACGGAACAAAACTCATCAGGAGGTGGCCAACAAGTCAATAACTTCACGGCTGGGGATTTTGTGGAACCTATCAATCGGGGCCCATGCGGCTTGAGGGAAGCAAGTCTAGTGACTCCTCCAGTATGGATAGAAGGATGACAGGAGAAGCACATTAACGTACCTAGTAGACTCTGTGTCAGTTGACAATAGCCTATCTAACCAACCCAAAGCAAAGGAAGATAGTTCATGTAAAGGGAAAAAATAGGATTCGCTGTAGATGTTTGTACTGTCCGGATCATTAGATGCGCATGGCGCTATCCCAATTAGGACTAGCGCTGTATGTCCGAAATCTTTCCCATCCGCTCGATTTCATCGCGGCCGCTGTGAAAAGCCCGGCCAGGTGAATTGCTTCCGTTTCTCCTACACCCACTGAACTTTAGCCCCTTGGTCCACACAATGGCTTCGATGCTACCAACTCGGACGGTCAGGACATTCGCCTGTTCCGCATGCCGCACTTTCGTGTGTCCCAGCACGGTTGGATCCGCTTCCCTCCTCTCCCGGCGAGCTTTGTCGACATCAACCGAGCAGACACCAGTCGATAACGCAGACAAGCCTCGCTGGTCTTATACCCCGCCTCGTGCGAAGGCCCCCTTCAGTCTGCGATTGAATAACAAACGTGAATACCCAGTCAATTCCAATCCGGAGGTGCTGGACCAATTCTACATCCGCATGCTGGGCAATGACGGCGACAAGCTCCTCTCCGAAGAAATCAAGTGGCTGGCTGTGACGCACAAGAGTTTCGATCAAGGTCGGAGAGGATTCAACGATCGTCTGGCTTTCTTAGGTGTGTAGAGAGGACCGGAAGATGCGGTTCCGATAATCGAGGCGCACAGGGCTAACTGACAATTGCACTTCAGGAAAACGGATCGTTCAGTTACAGGCTTCTTTGGCCTTGGTGCAGAACCCCGGAAATACAAAAACCACTGCTACTCCCGATTCTTTTCATCGTGTACCCTTCAGCCACCCGGCATTGGATGGCCTGAACAATCTCTCCCCCGAGACCAAGGACTTCTTGACGAACAAATTGAAGCTTGCGGAGCTCGCACGGAAGTACGAAATGGAGAAGGTCCTGAGATGGAGTCCTCGGAGGGTAAGATATTTGAATCTCTATCTTCATTTTCTATCTTCCCCCACCTTCCTTTTTCGTTCTGCAGTCTACTGCTCTCGTTGCGAATAGCTTAACCGTTCCTCACTAACGAGTATCCCTGCGCAGCCTGGCAACCTTGCCAGCTCTGGAATCGACCTTGTTCTCGCTCACACGCTGTATGCAGTCGTCGGCGCTATTTCTGTGGAGAAGGGCGGTCACGTTTCCAACAAAGTGGCACGCGAGCGGATATTGGAACCCTTGGGATTCAATGTGACGGCTTAAAGTCGGGATTTCTTTATTGGGGAATGGCCGCAGGAGCATTTCGAGGCGTTATCTCCTTTTCGCTTTCTTGTCTTTTCTTTTATCTCTTGGATGTTCTCTGTATGTGTTGGGGGTTCTGGTCACCCAGCACATATGTACTTTTACTACGACCATGTCTTATTGATTTCTCGAATACCACGGGGAAGAATCTTCTCCGATGGGTCTCGCTTGTTGGACGTGTTAGACCACGAGCAGACACTATGAGAGAATAACATTGTTCAATTATAATAGATTTATGTCCGGCTCCTCTGACGCCGCCCGAGTAATAGAGTAAAATACGCGGCCAGCTCTTATGGAACCCTCTTTACGATGCATAGTCTTCGCACCTCTGTATCGCAAGTCAGCAATGGAAGACTGGGACTATCATACAGAATGTATGATAATCCCAGAAATCACAAAACGTAATTTGTGCTGCCTTGTACTGTCTATTGGGAGCGTTGAGATAAAAGAAGAAAAACAAAAAGAGAAGCGAAAAGAAATCACGAAAGAAATACTTTAGTGTGGAAAGGACGCTAGTCGGGATCAGGAATGGCGTGGATCCCGCGACGAGCCGATACAGCATTCGGTACGGAGTACCTAATCTTTACTAGATATCATCCATGGAGAGAACTCCTCCGCTGGTCAATTCAGACTCAGTTCAGGTCGAGTGACACCTGGACCTGTAATGCTATACACCTTACAGAGTTATACTATGCTGTTACCATTGTCATTTGGGTGGTCTAAAGCAGCATGCCAAGATCACTTGTTTTGGTTTAGTTTCTGCAACCCGAGTACTCCGTAGTCATCTGGAATCGCTATATTTAACAACTGATAGTGACGATAACTTCAATGCTTGGCGGATTTTTGATGACAATTGACTTACTTCCTTTCCTTCAGGAATCCATAGCTAGTATTTAGTCATTTACGTCAATACTATCCGTACTCCGTAGTATCCATCGAGATTGAGAAGCCGAACTAGGCGGTCAGTGGGGCGGGTGATAATATTGCCAAGCAGTAACTCTATGTGGTGGATAGTCCGTACAATACGGATACATACTAGAGAACCCCATCCGATAATCCCATACCGTGACAAAACAGGCTCTGTCTGGTAATCCATCTCGCTTCCTGTGAGTTTATCCACTGCCACTCCAGGGTCTGATCGTGCTCTGCTACTTATTGATGGGCGAATGCTGATTGTTAGCTGCTGCTGAATTATTCCATCGCAGAATGTTTGGCTAAGTGTTTCGTTGGCCTCTTAACCGTTGCACCTCAGGAGCCTCCCGCCGATTCCTTGCTGCCCTATTGATACTCACCCTTACCTACTACACAACACCCACACAGCCTACAATACTCGGCGATGGCGTCGGCTATCTTCTTTTTAGACTTGAAGGGCAAGGTATGTAATCCCTAGGCGAGATCCCTTTTCAATGACTACCATACCCACCATGCCGTCGTGCGCTGACTTGTCAAGTAGACCCTTCTAGCCCGAAACTACCGCGGAGATATTCCCATGTCCGCAGTCGAGAAATTTCCTATCCTCCTCAGTGACGCAGAAGAAGAAAGCTCCGCCGTACCGCCGTGCTTCTCCCATGAAGGTATCAATGTACGTTCTGTCTGCGATCGCATCGGTTTACGCACCTGCTCCCTGCCCGTCCCCGCAGCCCGCTTCGCTCCCCTATGACTATCCGTTTCTACTGCGACTGCATCATTTGAGAGCATTTACCCATTCAGCTGTCTCTCCCGGTTTACTGATGTTCTATGGCTTGTCTAGTATCTTTATATTCGTCACAGCAACCTTTATATTCTCGCTTTGACAAAGAAGAACACCAATGCGACCGAGATCCTCCTCTTCCTCCACAAAATCGTGGAGGTTTTCACCGAATATTTCAAAGTCTTGGAAGAAGAGAGTATCCGCGACAACTTTGTCATTATCTATGAATTGCTCGATGAGATGATGGACTTTGGCTACCCACAAACTACAGAGAGCAAGATATTGCAGGAGTAAGGCAACAACCTTGACCAGATCGGAAGGAAGCAGTGTTACTCATCTGGTATCAGGTATATTACACAGGAATCACACAAACTTGAAATTCAAGCGCGACCCCCTATCGCCGTCACCAATGCGGTCTCCTGGCGAAGTGAAGGCATTCGGTATCGGAAGAACGAAGTCTTCCTTGATGTTGTCGAATCCCTGAACCTCCTCGTATCGGCGTCTGGGAACGTCCTACGATCCGAGATCCTGGGTGCTATCAAAATGAAATGCTACCTGAGTGGAATGCCAGAGCTTCGTTTGGGCCTGAATGACAAGGTTATGTTCGAAACGACGGGCCGTGCCACAAGAGGTAAGGCTGTCGAGATGGAGGATGTTAAATTCCACCAATGTGTCCGACTTTCGAGGTTCGAGAACGACCGAACGATCAGTTTTATACCGCCAGATGGAGAGTTTGAGCTTATGAGCTACCGTCTCAACACACAAGTCAAGCCCCTTATTTGGGTCGAGTGTCTGGTAGAATCGCATTCGGGGTCTCGCATGGAGTATATGTTAAAGGTAGGTGAATCAGCAATGACAAACACTGATGTCTCCCTAAAGCTGATTCTTCTATCACCTGTAGGCCAAGGCACAGTTCAAGCGCCGCAGCACGGCCAATAACGTAGAAATCCTTGTCCCCGTGCCGGAAGATGCAGACTCGCCGCGCTTCCGCACCAATATTGGAACTGTTCACTACGCGCCAGAGAAATCCGCTATTATCTGGAAGATCAAGCAGTTCGGTGGTGGAAAGGAGTTCCTTATGCGCGCAGAGCTTGGTCTTCCGTCGGTCAAGGGAGACGACGAGCACGGAGGTGGTATGACTGGAGGTTTCGGAGGCAGTATGGGCGGCACTGGGGGTGGCAAGGCCAAACGGCCCATTAACGTCAAATTCGAAATTCCATACTTCACTACGAGTGGTATCCAAGTACGGTACTTGAAGATAACTGAACCTAAGGTATGTGTCTGCTTGAGCTTTTTTTTTTGTGCTACCCTTTATGTTGTATCTCAGAGACTAATGGTTGTCATTCCACAGCTCCAATATCCCTCCCTACCCTGGGTCCGATATATCACGCAGTCCGGCGATATTGCGGTCCGTATGCCAGATGTACAATGATTTAAAGCGCTTAATACTGTCAATAGATTTCTTCTCTTTCCTCACTGTTTCATTCCTGGCACTAGCCGACAACCTTTTCCCGAGTTCTATATTAGCCTTGGCTGGCCTTCTTAAGATCAAACCGCTCAGCTTGTTTGTCGCCTGTAGTGTGCTTGTTTAGGCTTTCCGAAGGTTGGTCCCGTCGAGACAAGTCCATATTGATTCTTGAAATCATGTATGGAGGGCATGATTGGAGGGGTATCGAGAAACCTTCCCTACCTTAGTTATGTTGAGGGCTCTTCGTAGCGTCCGGCGTTCTATCCGGCTCTCAGTGGGGGAATAAATGGCCCGTCAAACATACTCAGTTCTAGACACTCGGCGATACCCCAACCTACCAAATGCTGATCGACTCAGTTTTACATCTTTCATCAAAGCATTATGTATGATTCTGTCATTTTACCTTCCCATGCCCGTCATGTATTTGATGCTTTATAGATCTATGACATTTACGGAGTATTGGATCACGGCGAATATAGAACATAATCATGTAATACTGAAGAAGAAAAAGAAATATATAACACAGGTGCTGTGGTCTAGTGGTAGGACGTCACGTTGTGGCCGTGCCAGCCCCGGTTCGATTCCGGGCAGCACCACATATCTTTTTGATCTTTTTCATCTTTGTCATCATCATCATCCCATTCGATGCGGGGCTCTTTTTACTGCATGATTTGTCTGTTGACATGCGTACTTCTCGAATGCGAAAACGATGAGAAAACGGATTGAATGAATTCTTTTGTTTACTATTTTTTCTTCCCCGGGATGTACAGTACATGAGATAGAAGGCCAAGAAAGCCAATTTCGAATCGGCGGTAGCTTGTTATGCGTATCTATCTTGGCGAGTGACGTTATGGCGATGATAGCCAGTTGGATATTGCTCGCGTGGCTGTGTTGAGGGTGTTTCTTATTTGACGTACGGAGTAGTTTCGGACAAGACCACTGTGATGACGATGATTCTGATATCGGATTTACGGCAGAGCTTGTCTCTAGATTGATAAGATTGACGACAGAACGGAATGAAATCCGCCGGGTATGTACATGATGGAGCGCAGAGACACATGATAATTTCTCCTCCCTGGTAGACTTGAAATTCCTCGTAGAACTACTCCGTACTCCGTAGACTATTGGAAAGTGATCAAGTCACCGGTGCACAGTGTAGGAATAGTAATGGGGCTCCAGCTATAGGGTGTTCGGAGGCGGAGAAGAGAAGTTCAGTTCATACTAGCAACTAGTGATCGGGATCGCCTCTGCCGATATGGTCTTTGTTTCAAGCATACGATTTGCACTTACGGAGTACTCCGTACAGCCAGACCAGAACCAAGACTTATTCCCTCTTTTTTTTTTTTCTTCTTTCACTTCTAAATTATGGGGAGTCACAGCCCACTCATCTCCACTTGTTATAAAGAACAGAGTGTCCTGAATTCCGCAGTCTTTGTTAAGCTCCTTGATTAACCTTAACTACTAATTATTAACCATTCACAATTAAATCCTGAATTGGACTTTAAAGGTACCTGGCCTGATGCCGCTGACACACACGCTGCGGTGGAGGGCCCATCCATCATCATCGCCCGGGTCTCCGTCCACCCTCCCTTGTTCGATTGGTAGGTTTCGAGGGCGTTCGGGCGTTGTTCAATCTTCTCGCTTTCAGTTGCGAGTCTTGCGCACGTCGGCAACCTCGTTTTCCCTGCGCAAGAAGATCGCCGCTCGATCCCTTATCCCTTTTGGCAGCGTCAATGCTTCTCCCGCTCCACTCCCTTTATTAACGGCCACGAATCCCACTACGATTATTACCACGATTCCTACCAACGCTCCCCTGCATCTGATGGCGACACAAAATCGAAACCATGGTGGCCACAGCGGTCACCACCACCATCACCACCACGGAAATGTGTATCTGACCTCCACAAACAAGAATGATCCCGGAGTTCGGATCACGCGGATCGGTCTGATCGCTAACCTGGCGATGGCAATTGGAAAATTTATTGGAGGTTACGTGTTCCATTCGCAGGCTCTGATCGCCGACGCCTACCACGCACTGACCGATCTCGTCTCGGACATCCTTACGCTGGGGACAGTCTCTTGGTCGCTCAAGCCCCCGTCGGAAAGGTTCCCCAACGGCTACGGAAAGATTGAGAGCATTGGTGCGCTGGGTGTGAGTGGGCTATTGCTCTGTGGGGGCGTGTTTATGGGCCTGAATTCCGGCCAGGTCCTGTTGGACCAATTCTACCCCGAGACGGCGCAGGCGATTTCTCACTTGGCACACGGTCATTCACATAGCCACGGAATTGACATCCATGGCCCGAGCATCCATGCCGCGTGGTTGGCTGCCGGGTCGATTGTGGTGAAGGAATGGCTCTATCATGCAAGTGAGTACTGCGGGGGTTGCGAATTGGTGTGATCCGAGAGCTAACGGGTTGTTGTCTCCTGTTACAGCCATGACAGTTGCCAAGGAACGCAAATCATCCGTCTTGGCTTCGAACGCCATCCACCACCGCATTGATTCGCTGACCAGCATTGTCGCTCTGTTTACTATCGGTGGCACTTATGTATTCCAAGACGCCTCCTGGCTGGATCCCGTAGGCGGGCTGCTTATCTCGTTGATGGTCATCAAAGCCGGATGGGGAAACACTTGCTCGTCGCTTCTCGAGCTCGCCGATACGACTGTGGACGATGAGATCAAGGAATCGGTGCAGAAGGCTGCCTCCCAGGCGCTTGCGACATTCAAGGACCACGACGCCATTAAGATCCGCGACGTTCAGGGTATGAAGTCTGGTCAGAACTATCTCATGGATATTGAATTGGCGGTGCCGGGAGCATGGCCCATCAGTCGGTCCCGGGAGATTGAGGAAATGGTCCGAACCGGCATCGGAGCGAGTGTCCGCGGTGTCAAGCGAGTCAAAATGCGATTTATTCCTCTCGACCATGAAGAGTTGAACTTCTCCGAAGAGTTCGTCCCTGCCGAAGTCACATCCCGAGCGAACCCGGAGCCGGAAGACGGTGATGAGCATGATGGGCACGAACATAATGCCCGCAAGCGGCGTTGAAGAGGTGCCTGTCGTGTTTCGTTTTCCCTATTTTATTTTTATTTTTATTTTTATTTTTAATTTTTTTTTCGAGCGTACTGGAGTGCATTGTTCGTGTCCTGTTTTGCACATCGGATCTCGAAGGATCATGTGATACCCCAGAATACACCCACGGGAAATACTGAGAATTGGACATCGAAAGGTGTTGGGAAAGGAAACGAGAATAGAGCTGTAGCTGACCCACTATTTATGTACATATGTACGGAGTACTTTGGCTGAATAGAATCTACTATAGCACTTACATTCCAATCTTGAGTCTTTATTCAATTCCCCCACGCGAACCAGGATAAAAGCATTCTAGACGTCCCATCGTTAATGATACTGAATTTAACAGTCGGGTAAATTGGGTAAATTCCCAATGGTGGTAAGTGGGTCTAGATCGCTATTTATAATCTCATAGTTTTTCCTATTTTCGATTCAATTCCAAATGGCGCATTGAAAGGAATCGGAGAGACCAAAGAATGATCTTCATGGAACGTTCTTGAACCACATCTGATATTCCTCTCTCTCTCTCTCTCTCTTATCAGTCTACTTATCGACATCACCTCCACCACGCTTGTCTAAAGTAAACCACAGAGAAAAGACAAGGAACTTCCACCATGCAAGACCCATTATACATCGGCTTTGACCTCTCCACCCAACAACTCAAAGGTCTAGTCGTCAATTCCGAACTGAAAGTCGTCTACCTGTCCAAATTCGACTTCGACGCCGACTCCACCGGCTTCCCCATTAAAAAGGGCGTCATCACCAATGAAGCCGAACATGAGGTGTACGCCCCCGTCGCACTGTGGCTGCAAGCCCTCGACAGCGTCCTCGACGACCTGAAGAACCAAGGCTTAGATTTCGCCCGTGTGAAAGGCATCAGCGGTGCCGGACAGCAGCACGGAAGTGTATACTGGGGACAGGATGCGGAGCAATTGCTCCAGGACCTCGACCCCCGAAAGACGCTGGAGAGCCAGCTGAGCGGCGCCTTCTCCCACCCATACAGTCCCAACTGGCAAGATTCCAGCACGCAGAAAGAATGCGACGAGTTCGACGCCTTTCTCGGCAGCGCAGACCACCTAGCACAAGCAACAGGTAGCAAAGCACACCACGTAAGTCCCCCAGATCCAGCCCCATCCGAACACCACCAGCTAACGCACCATCCCACCAGAGATTCACCGGTCCCCAGATCCTACGATTCCACAGAAAACACCCCGAAGTCTACAACCGCACATCGCGGATCTCCCTCGTATCCTCGTTCCTCGCCTCCCTATTCCTAGGCCGCATCGCGCCCCTCGACATCTCCGACGTCTGCGGCATGAACCTCTGGAACATCCAACAAGGCACCTACGACGAGACCCTCCTCTCCCTCTGCGCAGGGCCCTCAAACACCAACGACCTAAAACGCAAGCTCGGCGCCGTCCCCTCAGACGGCGGCATAAACCTCGGCCCCATAACCCCCTACTACACCAACCGCTACGGCTTCAGCCCAAACTGCGCCATAATCCCCGCAACAGGCGACAACCCCGCGACCATCCTCGCACTCCCCCTGCGCGCCTCCGACGCAATGGTCTCCCTCGGCACATCCACCACCTTCCTAATGTCAACCCCCAGCTACAAGCCAACGCCCGCAACGCATTTCTTCAACCACCCCACCACACCAGGCCTATACATGTTCATGCTCTGCTACAAGAACGGCGGCCTAGCACGCGAACACATCCGCGACGCCATAAACACCAGTCTCACCACAACCGACAAATCAACCTGGACCGCATTCGACACCGCCACACTACAAACACCCCCCCTGAACCAGCCCACAGACTCCGACCCCATGAAACTCGGCCTCTTCTTCCCACGACCCGAGATCGTCCCGAATCTGCGCGCAGGCCAATGGCGCTTCGACTACCACGCCGCGGAAGGCCGTCTGCAGGAGACGGACGCAGCGGCTAATCCTACGGACGAGGCCCGCGCGATCGTGGAGAGTCAGTTGCTGTCGCTGCGGCTTCGGTCGCGCGGTCTGACCACCAGTCCCGGGCCGGGGATTCCGGCTCAGCCGCGACGGGTGTATCTGGTCGGTGGGGGGTCGAAGAATAAGGCGATTGCCAAGGTGGCGGGGGAGATTCTGGGCGGGAGTGATGGGGTGTATAAGCTGGAGATCGGGGATAATGCTTGTGCGTTGGGGGCGGCGTATAAGGCTGTTTGGGCGTTGGAGAGGAAGGAGGGGCAGACTTTTGAGGATTTGATTGGGCAGCGGTGGAGGGAGGAGGACTTTGTGGAGAAGATTGCGGATGGATATCAGAAGGGGGTGTTTGAGAGGTATGGGGTTGCGGTTGAGGGGTTTGAGAAGATGGAATTGCAGGTTTTGGAGCAGGAGGGGGCGCGGTGAGGCGTTCGTCGTTGTCGATATACTTGTAGTATCTATACGCTCACATCTCTCTCTCTCTCTAAGCGAATATCATACATTAATAAGTCTGATGTGTGCTACGGTTTCTGTTCTTTCTCTTAGTACTTACTACTGCCTACTCCCCTTACAGCGATAACGTTATATAGTGTCCTTCATTTCTATTTGTCGACTATCTTGTCTTGGAAATCCGCATCCTCGCTCATGAATGACCCGAAGTCTACTCCGTACATCAAATGCAGTGCCTCCACAGAGTAAGGAAGCCAAGGGGCAGTCAAATCCCCCATATCTGCCCTTGACTGATATTGGATCAATCAACCAACACCCCTCACACCCATCCCTGTCCGCGGTCTCGACCGTTACCTCCCTTTCCTTTCCTGTGAATTTGTTTTTGAAATGGAATTGGGAACGCTTTGCTCTTTTTTTTTTCCCGCTGTACCGTTGAAGAAGGTAATCGTTGTGCTCTGTAATCAACGCCTGGTTTATGCAAATTTGCGTCACGAACTATATACCTTTCTGTTTTCTGCCTTTCTTCTTTTCCGGAATATGACATAGGAATTGCCAGCGACAGAGCTATCAGTGCAAAGGATCACATGAGAACATCAGTCATCAAACCAAACCGTGGGGGAATCTAAGAGGAAAAATAAACAGTGAGAATGATCGAGGGGCATAGGGAAAGAGGAAAGAATATAAAATGCAAAAGGATCATGCGCTCAATCGCTGGATAAAGGACTACAGCGATGGTCAGTTACAGCTCTCTCCGTCCCCAGGCAAGAGGGAAAGGTACATACCGGGAAGAACTGCCGGAATCCCTTCAAGTCTAGCCGGCCCAATGCGTTCAAGAACTCCTCTATGAGTTCGGCACCCATTCCCATACCAGGCAATTCCTGGTCTCGAAGATACTGAATATAGTCCATGCCGGTCTTGCTATAGATGGTGCGCTGCAACCCTCCAGCTTCGGCAAGAACCTGCTTGGCCTGTGCGTCTTTGGGATTGAAGGACGGGGTGGCGGGAAGTGCCCAACATAAGGGCGACATTCGGCTAATCATGAACTGCCCAAATCCAGGAAGACCAACCTGCTGGCCGGTGCCATTCGCCGCCTCCGGTGCGACGTCAGGACCGCCCCAAGAGCTACCCATCTTGGAGAGTACTGAGAATGCCATCTTCGCAGTGGTGAAATCCTCGATGTCCTTGGCAAAGTGCTCGATGGTTGTGATGACGGTATCAAACATGGGTTGATTTCCTGGTCCTGTTAGTATCCCATCAAAATATCGCAACCAGAGGTGACAGGTCTGGAACTTACTCTCACTAATGATCACGGCCCCCAGATCATTGTTCAGAACCGCCAGTAAGAAATTGAGATATTCCCGTTTCAACTCGGCGAGCTGGATCTCGTCATCGGTACCGGTCGTAGGATCGGCGATTCCAGAGAACACCCGTTGTAGGAAAGGTGTCAACAATGCGTCGAGGATGCTGTAGATTTCGCCCTTGAACCCAAAGATGACCTGGTCCAGGAGACGCAAGAAAAGGGCCATTTCATCCCGAGTAGAAGTTTGGGTAAGTAGGCCGTCAATCCATCTCGGGAGCTGTGGGAGAATTCGAGAGCCAAGGACACCGATAAGTCTGGAGAAGGCAAATCGGGCTGCTGTCCTAACGTTGAACGACGTTTTGAGGGATTCCAGAGCAACGAGGGTGGCCTCAGACACTTGCAGGAATGCTTCAGACACTTCAGGCGCTGGCAGCGAGCTTGGCGAGCTGGTACCTGGCATCCAATCCGAGAAGCCCTTCGCCAGTGTTCCAAGGGCCATGATGTCATGATGTATTTGCAGCAAAGCTCTCTCATCGCTAGACTTCGCCGGTGCTAGGTTTTTCTCCATGTCCATGAACACAGGGTTGAGCACCGACTGCGCATATAGGACCTGCTTGTCAGCAGGGACAGTGGGAGTCGAGCAGATGACGCCAACGGCTTCGAATAGATAAAGTTGACTGTTAAATACAGCGTCTGCGGACCCTTCGTGATCCTCCGAGGACATTTCATCACCGTCAGAACCTTCCGTAGGAATCTCCGCCTGTATCACCAACAGGTCGCTTAAAGCCTGGACGACTGTCTCCGCAACATTGCCAATGTAGCTTCTCAATTGCTTAACCAAACGCTGGAAAAGATACCAGGATCTGGTTTTAACCTTCTTGGTGGGGTGGTGGATAAGTTGAAGGAAGCTTTCTAATACACCGGGGATAAGGTGGGTGTGGTACTGGAAGAATGAACTGTAACGGACACAAATTTCCATGTACTGCAACTGAGTTACCGGGTGTGTGAAGGACCGAATATCTGTATATTGTTAGATGGCCGTGCAAGGCTCTTGGTAACTGATACCTACCGGATTCTACCATTCTCAACATCATCCCGATAAGTCGTTCTGCGGCCTGATTGTTGGGTTGACCCTTGCTGTAGAGACTGCCTGCCTTAACGGCAATGTCCCCAAAGAGGAACATTTCATGTAAGGCCAGATCCAAATCACGCCAGTCTAACTGCGCACCTGACTGTCGTAGGTTTTCAAAGGTTGTTGCGACGACCTCTGAGACGGCATCTATGCAGAGTTGCTCGTTGACTGTGGCGACCGTTTGCTGCATAACGGCCAATCTCCTGCGGAGTTCCTGGAATTCTGCCTCGTCGGTTTGGTCATCCTCGTCGCCCCAGGAGGAGGTATCGTCGTATCGCATCTTGGCAATGATGGCCTTCAGGATCGGGAGGAGGATAGGAGATTGTTGCGTGGCCAAAGAAGGATCGGTCTTGGACACCTTTCTCAGGTATTGAAGAAGGTCGCTGCCACAAGTGATGACGGTGGAGCACACCTCGTCGTACTCATCGGAAAAGTACCTCAGGATGTGCGGAAGGAATGCCTGTAACAAGCCATTGGCCTTCTCTCTGCACTCCGGGGAGATGTTTTCCTGTTCCAGAGCGCGTACGATATCAACCACTGTACTATTGACTAGCTTCGCAACCGTTTCGGCCAGATCGGTATCGTACTTGAAGGTAAACCTATTCTCACAAAGAGGGGGGCTGTTGGAGAGTTGAGAAACGATGGTGTCAAGATTCAAGAAAATAATCATATCAATCTTATCCTCCGGCTTCATCTTCTTGCCGATAATTTCCGTGAACACATCGACGGCCGCATCCCGTACCTTTTCTTCTCCCGCCCTGAGTTCCGCTTTCTGTGCCCGGGCTAGTTGCTGGAACAAGAGATCAAGCATCGTTTGGTTGACCACGAGGCTGATATCGATCCAGCTAACCCAGGAACCAACTGCCTTTAAACACATCTCTACGATCAAGTCGTTGCCGTCCCGCCATTCCGACAATATTTGTTGCCACGAGTTCGCAATCTTCTGCATATCCCTCATTCGGATCAGGTCCTTCAGCGAGTTTGCCCTATCCTGTTCCGTCCGAGATCTCGACACGAGGACATCACCGATTTCGTCATGGATGGAATTGACCACTCGGAGGTAGAATACGATCCCTGGCACATTGTCGGGCGATGCACTTGAGGCAGCCTTGTACGTTAAGCTCAAGAGATCATCAAAGAATGACTCCCAACCGCTACCGTAGAGAGCCGAGAAAAGGAAGGTGATCGTCTGAGCAATTTTATTCTGAATGTTGGGAGGATCGGGGTTTACGGTTTCCTGTCCATAGACCTGGCGGAGATAGGTCAATAAGCTGTCCCGGACATACCCTAGAGCCTGCAGATCAATCAGTCCAGCCTGAGCGGCACTGTTGACCACCTCTAGCGCTACATGTCGTACGACCTCAGAGTGCTGGGGCGTCTTTGTGAAGAGAGCGAGGCAGACTTGCCATCCGGCGGGATCGGTACGAAGTTGGTTCAGGTAATCGAAAGCTTGCGCCTTGAGGGCTTGGTCTGAGGAAGGATTCCAGGCGATTTCTATGGCATTCGCTACCTATGTGATTACATATTTGTCAGGTTCACGCTGTTCATGAAGGGCATTTTAGATTGATTGCTTATGAGAACCTGCGCAAGGAGGGG